>CAMTDV010000169.1:0-101781 GCA_947069175.1 Scalesia atractyloides
TCAAAACATTTAATGGTAAAGTGATTAATCACCTAAAGATGGTTATCCAAGATTAACCCGCCCTTAAAACTCACACATTATACATACCCCTCACAATGTTCTCTCCACTCGATTTAAAAATTGGCTAATAAATGATGCATTAGCACTTTTGATTTAATCGCTCAGACCGATTAGAACACATACCCGCATAGGCTTGCAACTCAATCATTCTTCACCACTGAACACGAATACAAAACACAAGTCAAAAGGTCTTTAAGGGTTGTAAAGGGGCTAGGCTAAGTGATGAAAACTCGATTTTTATTACATAAACAATTATTCTAAAAACGACTAACTACAAATAAACAACTAACAGGCAAAAGAGTTCGCCTTACATTCAACAAACTATCAACACATATTTTTGTGCTTTTCTCAACAATTTTCTCTTATTTTTCATGATATTTTCTGAATTTTCATTTTTTGAAATTAACTTAGAATCGAATTTTCATCACACGGGTTAAAAATAAAAGGCGCACGGTGTTGGTCAAACGAAAGGTTTAGCTCAAAAATAGTGACTAAGGGTTTAATTTCGGGTAAGAAGGTATATCAATGGTGTAAAAGGAAAAAAGGTTTACCTAATGCCTTAATCATTCTTGTGCTCGTATTCGGTCTATGGTTCAAACGCATCAAAAGTTGCAAGTTCTACAATACGCGACTAAAGGTCCACTCAAAAAAAGAAATATATGCATATATCTATGATGTGTAAAGCAGTTCAAAAATCTCACATATAAAGGGTATGGTATGTGCTATGTACAAAATACAAGTTTCTTAGGCGGATTACTCCCAAATTATCACTCGCTAAATACCCGTCATGTTATTAATTTGAACTTGACCATGACCAAAGACCACATGGGTTATGCCATTCTTCATTGACTTAATTACTTGTGCTTTTTAGATTGCTTCAAATAAAAACATTTTAACTTTTTTTGAAATTTTCCTCATCCTCACACTTGAGGTCAACATTGTCCTTAATGTGTAGTGTTTAAATGAACGGGTCAAAATCAGAAAACTTTTTCTCCCCCCATCCCCACACTTGAGGTTAACATTGCCCTCAATATGTAAGAATAGAGCTTCTAAAACGCAAAAGGGATGTGACACGGCTAACCTCCCCAAAATTTCACACTGGTAATAAAATACAAATACAATCCACTTATTAGAAATCTAAAAAGAAATGTATGCACCTGGTTTTCGTTCATTCCTCGTGTGCATTCTTCTACAAAAATGGTCGTCTCGCGAACATAATGTACATACAAATCTCAACCCTCGTGTAGAAGCAAGCTTCTCACAACCATCAAATTTGTTAGTTATCTAGTTCTACCATGTTTATAAGAATTACCAAGTCATTTGTTATTTCACTTTGGTTTTGTGGAAAAAATATTTACAACAGCAACAAACCTATTTCACTTTGGTATGCAACAAGCCCTTTTGAACCTCCCGATAGCTCTGGAGGACGAGTAAGTCTCGTGAGGGTTATATAGGAAACACACCCACAAAGTTCATTTACTACTAAGCAAAAGAAATACAAAAATTATAAGATAAATAAAAGATAAAAGGAACAAAACTATCAAAAACAAAAGAAAATATACCACAACAACATAAAACATACCGCACACTATCTCTAGTATCCTTGTTCGGATCAACTGGTGGGTATGGCTGAAATGGGTATCCTGTGAGAGCCTCCATCATCTCACGGTAGTCATCCAAAGGCCCCCTTTCGCCTTTAGCCCGCTGCTGAATTGCGGCGGAACAAAACTGGAGCAACCTCTTCGGGCCAATGGGGAGATGGGTCGGAAGGTCGGCAGGCACCAAAAGGTCCTCATAATTCGTCCAAGGTGTGTGTTCTTGGTACGGTCGACCAGCCTCCCAATCTCGATGATGGCGCTCTTGGTCGTGGAGGTGTTTGGCATTGTTTATTGGAATTTGTTGGGCTATGGCCACTGCATTCCATCGACGGTCCTCTATTACATTATGCTCGATGCAAAACAGCTCCTGCTCATCCTCCCATGCTTGCCGTCCAGATAACCCTTGCACCCAGTACAATTCTTGTCGTTCCATTTAGGCTTGCTGAATAGCCAATTGCTCTTGTTGTCTCTCCTATTGTTCTTGTTCTTTGAACCGGTGGGCGGCCTCTTTGGCCCAACGAGCTTGTTGTTGGGCCTCCCAATTTTGCTCCCACTGCCTTCTCCTCTGTTCATATTCCCGGTTCTCCCCAATACTTGCGGAGACATTATCATACCCATCTTCTTGTCCCTGGTTGTAGTTAGGATACCTCGGCTAGCGCTGGTTGGGCACAAAACTTGCCACAGCTGCCGAAAGGCCGGGCATACCTTAGACGTGGTCCCTCAGACCTTGAGGCTCATCCTCATTTTCCTCATCTATTATCTCTTCTTCTTTTGCAGCCTCTTGTTCCGCACTCGGATCAGTGAACTGGAATCAGTGTCCTTGATCATCAGACACCGTATACTAGTGACCATAAACTTGAACCTGTATCTTCCAGTGCAGCTTCATTGACGCAAAGCAGATTTGCTCCACGGGCTTTGAAACCCACAATGATTCTGGCGGTAACTTATTTTGCTGCACGATCATGGCGCTAATCAACCGAACATACGGTATCATCTTCTGCGCATAGGACTCGCGGGTATCCCAAGTGTTTATCATAACGAGATACCACCATGATAATTTCGGTGTTCCAAAAATGAATGAAGCACCTGGCAATCCGTTGCCTTCACCTTACCCCGATCCCCAAATCTGACCATGATATTCTCAAGAGAGATGGGTTGAAGAATTTTTCCTTCAACCGATAATTGGCTCCTCAATGCCGCCCCACCATCCGAAAAAGGTAACACTGATCCAACCATACCATCTGGATCTGCAATATTTACTTTATTATCCAGGAATTGGTTAATGTTGTAGTAAAAATATTCGTCGACCCCCAAGGAATCAAACTGTGCAATGCAGTTCATGGTCTCGAAGGACATGACCATTTGACCTCTTCCGGTGTCTCCAACCAATTGCCACGTACTCGGCGGACCATCCTTATTGTTAAACCTCAACGAGGCCAACCATTCGCACACCGCTGTAAGATACACCCGTGGTGTGATGTCCTCACACCAATCTAAGACCCGTTCCCAACCGAGCCTCTCGAACATCTGGACGATACCAATCGTCCTGAACTCATCCATATTCACCATCCTTTCCGGAACGACCCTCTCCATAATAGTAGTGGTTACACCATGCACCATCTTCCACTTCCACAATTTCACTTCAAGTTTTTTATCATTGAACCGTGAAAGTGGTCGCTTCTTGTTGTTCTCCCATGGCTCACCAACATTGCTATCTCTAATTCTTTCCCAGACCCAATCTTGCCTGTACAACCTTCCATTATTCTCTTCTACCCCACTTAACTGTTCCCATTTCCTTGGCATTAATCCCGAAGATGAACCGGCTCACGAAGTTGAGCCTTGACTCAAGAGTTTGCTTCTTTTCAGGTTTGCCATGTCTACAAGCAATAATGCAAAGAAAACAATCAATATCACTCAAAACCTCAATTCAAATCAAACTTTGAACATAACATGCAATGTTAAACCACAACTATTCATTCGATGTAAACTAGCCGATTTAAAATTCCAAAATAGCAAAGTTTATCATCTAAAGATTAATTTTCCATGTTTAATCCTAAATTCATAAGACTTCAACATGGTTCAACATCATGTTCATGTTCAATCACGCAAACAAATGAGTGTAATCACATAACCATACGTGTTGCATGTTCAATCCCCACCCAAATCAAGTTTTATTCCCATAAATTTCAGCTAAAACATCATACATTATCATAAACAACCTAATCTTAAAAAGTTCAAAATTTCAGAAGAAATTAACAAACCATATGATAATCATGCTCAAATTCAAGTAAAGTTCATACCTTTGATGTTGTAGACCAAGAAGAACTAAGAAAAGATGTAAATCAAGACTTGAATAACACCCTTGCTAAAAACCCAAAATTCAAGCTCAGAAATCTTGCAAACGAGCATGAATTGATGAAAACCATAATGGGAATTATGTTCCTCTCGAAAAACTACACAAAATAGGCTTAAGAATCGCTGGATTTGGTGGGGAATTGAAGGAGTTATGAAGGATTGAAGGTTTTAGGGTCCTTGAGGATTTTGATGAAGAAGATGAAGTGATTGGTGAGTTGTGGTGAGAGTAGGATGCGGAGATTTTGTGATTTTAAAGAGGCATGGATCAGATAAGGGTCCCCCAGGTCGAGTATGTGGTCAAAACTGAGTTCGGGTTAGTTAAAAACGGCTTCGGGAAGTCGCCGACGCACCCCAAAAATCTCAAAATTTCCCCTATGGCCTAATCATCTGTCTACGGCACTCTACAAGCACCGTCGGTGACGGCTTGGGACCCCGTCGCCGACGCCCTCTCGATTTGTCTTTTTTTAATTAATTAGATGAAAACACGCACTTTTTACAAAAAGAGCCTATGCTAGAAAAGTTCCTAAAACAATATTAAAATTCTTTTTGTAAAGTTCTTTTTCTCGGTTTTTAAAATACTAACAAACAATCGTTTAACGATTCTTACCACCCTCCGAAAAGTCGTGTATTGTCGTCAATACACTCAAAACGCGTCGAAGACATACCTTACATCTTCATGACCCATTTGCGATATTCAGAACTCCACACGTCAAAGAGATTGGTACAAAACGAAAACAATAATAATACGACCTATGCAAACAATCAATAAAAAATGTACAGAACTTTACACAAATGTTACCGATCCTTAGTTGACCCCATAAGTTGGCACGCTTACCAAAAAGCTTACTGACTCAGTGCTCGCATCCTTGTTCTCCTCATTACCATCAAGAAACGGTTTAACGCGGTGGCCATTGACCGTTTGCTTTGACCCATTCTTCGGGTCCTCGATGGTAACATCACCCAACTTTCCGACCCGTGTAACTACGTACGGGCCCATCCACTTGCTCTTTAGCTTTCTGGGAAAGAACTTGAGCCTCGAATTGTAGAGCCAAACCTTTTGACCCATCACAAATTCCTTCGGGTTCAACTTGGCATCATGTGCTCGTTTCATACCATCCTTGTATTTCGAAGCACACTCATATACCTCCTCCCGAAGCTCTTCCAACTCGCGCAACTTCAACTTGCGTTCCTTACCTGCATCATCGTACCTAACATTAATCTCTTTAATAGCCCAAAAAGCATGATGTACAAGTTCAACCGACAAGTTACAATTTTTACCGTAAACTAAGTAGTAAGGTGTAATGCCTATAAGTGTTCTATGTGTCGTTGGATAGGCCCATAAAGCATCGTTCAACTTTGTTGACCAATCCTTACGGTCCAATCAAACGGTCTTTTACAAAATTTCTTTAATTTGCCTATTCAACACTTCCACTTGACCACTCGTTTGCGGGTGGTAAGCGATAGCAATTCGATGGTCAACACCATACCATTTCAATAATTTTCCAAAACTAAAGTTCTTGAAATGAGATCCCCCATCACTAATAATCACTTGGGGAACCCCAAATCTAGAAATAATATTGGTTTGAACAAAATTGCAAACAATGGTATGGTGAAACGAGGTAATTGTGGTTCGAGATCATCCAAAGCCATCAATGCTAAGGATCAATGAAAGTACCAATGAAGTGATATGATTTTAGCACCCAGAGACTAATCGAATCAAGCGTTCGTTTTGGTGGCGATCGCTTCGACCCATTTAGATACATAATCTACCGCCACCAAAATATACAAATTCCCATACGAATTTGGGAACGGACCCATGAAATCGATCCCCCATACATCGAAAATATTGACAATAAGAATCGGTAGCATGGGTATCTCATCCCGTTTAGAAATGCCTCCTAACCTTTGACACTTAACACAATTTTTAGCAAAATTGAAAGCAACCTTAAAAATAGTCGGCTAGATAATAACGTTATTGAGCACTTTGTGCCTCGTTTTGTGACCACTAAAATAGCCCCCACAAGAAAATGAATGCAAGTGCATCAAGATACTCGGGATCTCGTCATCCGGTATGCATCTCCTCACAACTTGATTAGGACATATCTTGAATAAGTCTGGTTCTTCCAATGTGTAATATTTGATTTGCGAGAGGAAATGCAATCTCCTCCTCCTATCCTAATGAGCCGGTAGATCACCTGTCACCAAATAATTAACAATATTAGCGAACCATGATAATACTGAAACTTTTAAAATATGCTCATCAGGAAAAGTCTCATTAATTTCCACACAGGAAGAACCCTCTTCTACCAACAACCGAGATAAGAGGTCTGTGACCACGTTTTCACTACCCTTCTTGTCCCGTATCTCTAGGTCAGACTCCTGTAGCAACAGAACCCATCGAATTAACCGTGGCTTTGCATCCTTCTTTTCCATGAGGTAACTGACAGCAGAATGGTCATAATATATAATCACTTTGTTACCCCAAATGTAAGCCCAAAGTTTATCCAATGCATATACCACGCGAGTAGCTCTTTCTCGGTAGTTGTGTAATTTAATTGAGCGTATGAGAGAGTCTTATCGTGTAGTATATAGCAACGGGTTTCTTTTCTACCCTTTGACCCAACATGGCCCCCACCGCATAGTCACTTGCATCACACACGATTTCAAATGGTAAAGACCAATTCGGTGATTGCAAGATTTGAGCCTCAACCAACTTCTTTTTCAACACGTTAAAGGCATTTTGACAATCTTTGTTAAAGTCAAACGGTTGGTCTTTTAACAACAAGTTACATAAAGGTTTTGTTATATCACCAAACCCTTTTATAAACCTTCTATAAAAACCCGCATGACCTAAGAATGACCTAACTTAACATTCGTGGGATATGGCAAAGTAGAGATGACTTGTACCTTTTCTCGGTCAACCTCTATCCCATGACTCGACACTACATGTCCCAACACAATCCCCTCCTGAACCATTAAATGGCTCTTTTCCCAACTTAAACCAAATTCGTTTTTAACACATCTTTTTAAAACTTTTTCACATTGGTCCAAGCAAGCATCAAATGCCGACCCAAATATTGAGAAGTCATCCATGAAGATTTCCAAAGACTCCCCCACCATATCCGAAAGATACTCATCATACACCTTTGAAAGGTGGCGGGGGCATTACATAATCCAAATGGCATTCACCTAAATGCGAATGTGCCATACGGACAAGTAAATGTAGTCTTAGCCTGGTCTTCCGGATGAATAGCAATTTGATTGTAACCCGAATACCCATCCAAGAAACAATAAATTTCTCAACAATTTGGCCAATAAAAGGTAAAGGGAAATGGTCTTTAGAAGTTGCGGAATTCAACTTCCTATAATCAATACAAATACGCCAACCGGTTACCGGCCGAGTGGCGACCTCTTCACCTGCATCATTTGTAACGACTTGAATGTCCGCCCTTTTGGGAACGGTTTGTGTAGGCCTCACCCATTAGCTATCAGAAATAGGGTATATGATACCTGCATGTAGCCACTTTAGCACCTCCTTCTTGACCACCTCTCGTATATTCGGATTCAACCTCCGTTGTGCGTCCCGAGAATGAGTAATACCATCTTCGGTGATGATTTTATGCATCACCATGGAAGGACTAGTCCCTTTCAAATCTGCAATGGTGCACCTAATAGCTGCTCTATTGGTGACCAAAACTTCCATCAACTTCTTCTCTTGCTCCCCGATCAAGTTTGATGTAATAATGACCGCTAGCGTGTTGCCCTCACCCACATAAGCATATTTCAAATGCTTGGGCAACACCTTCAACTCAACAACCGGAGGCTCTACCAATGATGGCTTCAATTTGGTTTCAATCTTCTCCGAAAGATTTTCCACTTGATGTGTCCAAATGGGTCTCCCTTCCTTTGCCGCCATCACCTCCATCTTCTTCACCTCCTTGTCCATGCTTCGATTTGTCTCCACTTGCAACCTGTTGAACATGAAACATTCCTCTATTGTGTTTTCCTCTTCGACACGCATGTCGCATTGAGGTATATACTCGTCAACAACGTCCGCCATATAGCATTCGTTGCTAACTAGAGGATCCGTTAATCCCGAAAAGACATTTAACCGCAACCGACGGTTACCAAAAGTCATGTCGACCGTACCCATTTTACAATTGATTTGGGCATTCGATGTTGCCAAAAATGGTTGACCGAGAATAACCGTTGGTTTCTTGGTTTGGTCCAAAGAGACGTAATCGAGTACTTGAA
Source organism: Scalesia atractyloides (assembly GCA_947069175.1). Lineage (NCBI taxonomy): Eukaryota > Viridiplantae > Streptophyta > Magnoliopsida > Asterales > Asteraceae > Scalesia > Scalesia atractyloides. Next base: position 8,268 of record CAMTDV010000169.1, read on the forward strand.
AATCCACAAGATAGTAAAAGTCATCAACCTTGACAGTTACATCCGTGACTATCCCACGGGGTAGTTTAGGTGTCAAGTTAGCCAACACAACAGTGGTGTTTGCTGCTTGAAGTGGACCAAACTCATATTGGTTATATAGACTACCCAGTAAGATACTTATACTCGCCCCAAGATCCAAAAGTACCCTTGTCATTTTAAATTCTCCAACTTGAATGGAGATGATGGGCGCCCCCGGATCTTGTAACTTAGGTGGAAGTGTACCCGAGAGAATCGAACTCACATTTTCAGTCAAATCAAGTTTCTTTGGAAACTTGTAAGTTCGTTTCTGAGTGCATAAGTCCTTCAAGTACTTAGCATACTAAGGCACTTGTTTGATAGCATCCAAAAGTGGTAAATTTATTTTTACTTGTTTAAAAATTTCCCACATCTCTTCTTGATGGAGCCCACGTTTATTTACCACCTTTTTGGATGGCCCCGATAAAGCTTCGGGTAAGGGGTGGTATTAACCTCCACACCCTTTCCTTAGCCTTTGGGACAAGGATGGTCACAACGGGTATGTTTTTTTCATTTTTAGAAAAATTTTCATTTTGACCCGTTTGACCGTCATCAACCTCATCATCACTACCATCTTCCACCACCCCTTCAACAAACTGGGGTGGTGGTGACACAACACTGGTATCAATGACTCGACCACTACGTAAAGAAATTTTATTTATGGGTACCTCACGTGTGTTCTTCGAGTTGGATCCTTGATGCTTAGGGTTCACGGTAGTGTCACTTGGCAATCTTCCGCCATTTCCTTGCATTTGAGCCATTTCTTCCGCAAGTTGACCCACTTGCTTCTCCAACACCTTATGTGATTTATCTCGTACAACAAACTCTTTTTTCATCTCCAACTTGATTTCTTGGTTTGAAGTGGTGATAGCATTCATGATTGCATCAAGTTTGGAGTTCAACGAGTCATCACTACCCATTTGAGTTACCACCCCCACTACCGCCTTGTTTGTAGCCTCGTTGGTAATTTCCTTCACGATTTTAATACCCTTGGCCACTCCCCTGGTTATAGCTCCTTTGGTAACTGCCGGAGTTACCACTTTGGCAGTTTTGGTACATCGATCCTATTGGTTACCTCCTTGATTTCCCGGTTGTAAATTCGGGTTCATTTGATTCGAGGTGTTACCATACCTAAAGTTAGGATGCTTCCTCAAACCTGGTTGATAAGTGTTGGAGTTCATATCAAATTGTTTCCGCTCCCCATACACTTGACTCACATCCTCGGTGGTGTGTGCCATACTCATTTGGCACTCTTGGGTCTGATGACTAATGTCTCCACAATCCTCACACACCGCGAATTGAACCGCATTCACATCCTTTTTCTTCATCCGAGCTAACTCTCGCTCTAATGTAGCGATTAGATCCTTAGCACTTGAATCGAGATAGGGAAACATGATGTTTTTTTGGCTCGGTCTGCCATAGCAACCGCTTTAGAATTCTTTCTCATCCTTTCTAAAAAATCCCAATCGTCCTCCTCATGATTGTTCAACAAGGTACCGTTACTTGCCGATTGCAAGTATTTGTGATCATCGGCGTCCAATCCCCTTACAAAACATTTCAACAATTCCCACCTTGGAATTTGATTGTGAGGACATTTCTAAACCAACTCCTTGAACTGTTTCAAAGCTTCATGTAGCAACTCCCCCGGTAATTAAACAACCGAATTTCATCCCTTGCATCATTGGTCTTTGCGATCGAATAGTATTCATCGAGAAACACTTGTTGCATCTCCCCCCAAGTGTGAATACTATTAGCCGGAAGTGTGAGGAACCATTGTTTTGCTTTGTCTTTCAACGAGAACAGAAAAAGTCTCAACTTCACTTCTTCAATCTCAAAGTTATGGCCCCCAATAGTACTATAAATGGCAGAAAATTCCGCCAAGTGGGTATATGATTTGTCATGTGTCCTACCATTGAAATGAGGTAGGATGTTGATGTAGTTCGGCTTGCATTCAAAGGATCGTATCCCTTGAGGTGTAGGGACAATGGGTGAATCATTTTCGGTAACTACCGGTCGGAACCAACCATTCACGCCCCGAGGCTCTTGTTGTTATGGTTGTCGGCGTGGATCGATAACTTCTTGATTGACCGGCCTTTGATTTCCCCTTCTATCACCACCCCGGTCACCCCCTTGATTACCTCCACCCACGAATTATGGAATCCGATTACAATTGACGTTTTGATTATTATTGTAATTTTCGTCATTCTGGTTCCTTTGATTGTTTCATGGTTGACAGTTGTTCCAGTAGCCGTCATTTTGACCATAATCGAACCCATAACCATCATCATTTCCCACAAAGTTGGAATTTTGATAGCCACCATCATACGTACTCAAAACCCCGAGCATAATAAAAGTTCCCCTCATTATTGTTCCACCATGCTTCATCATTGAACCGCTTATTATAATTCTCCCATCATTTGAGTATTCCGAGTGAATACTCACATGTTTCGGTGATTGATAACCGAGAAGACTATACGGTGCATCATTGGGAATGTTGTTTCTCAAATCGTCGAGATCGAGAAACTGAGCTTCATTCGTGGGAATACCATGATTTGGTTTAACTCCACGGTTGGCATTAGCGTTTCAGTTGTTGAGGTTGGGTGGTAATGGTTTTGTCGGTTTGGGTTTTGAGGTGGAGGTGTGGGTGTACGTTGATTATTGTTTTGGTTTTGGCCACAGTTTTGGAACGGTGATGTTGGTGGTCTTGAGTTGTTACCACAGTCCGTAGGTTTATTGTTGAGGTTTTGGTTTTGAGAGGGTAGTTTGGGTATTGGTATTGGTGTTGGTTTTGGTTTTGGTTATTTGGGTGATTGGAGTTTTGAGGATCCATTTGAATGGGTCCAAAAGAAGGTGTAGGTAGTGAGTTGGGTTTGGGTGGATTGGAGACAAGTGTTGCCTCTAACTGGTTGGCTAAGTTTCTTCCCATTAATCGCTCAACTTCCGGTTCGAACACTAGCGGAGAGGTCCTACCGGAGTTCCTCGTATGCATGCACTACCTGTAATCTGCACGAGTAACACACCTGCATAACCAAGAAAGCGAATATGGCAAAGTAAAGCAAATCAATTAAACAGATAATCACACAAATCAATTTAAATCCAAGTGCAAAGCGCACGAACTCCCCAGCAACGGCGCCAAAATTTGATCAGAGTTTCACGCCCCGGTCGAAGATAAGATTTATAGTCCCAAATTACCCTTAACAATGTGTTAGTGGTAGTAAGGGGTCGAACCATGAAGAGTTTATGGTTTGCGATCGGATGTAATTGATTTTAATGATATTGTCACTATTATGAAGCTTGCTAAGAATATGATTAATTTTGTTTGTTTGAAAGGGTGTCGGAATGAATCGACAAGTTTGATTTGATTGCTTAACTACTAAACTTGAACACTTACACGGAAATTTACTTGAAGAGTTTTAAACAATAGAGGAGAAACAAGGTTCACACCTGGTTCAACAATTGTAGGACCTAGGGTTACTACACGTTTTAACTTGGTTTAGTTGAATTAGTTCATTAACGGTTTTAGAATCACAAGGCTTAGGTGCCGATTGCTATCGACGTTATAGACAACAGACCGCAATGCACTTCGTTACCTTGGACAAACAAATCCTATCAAAAGACAAGGCATAAATATACAGATTCATTTCACGAAGTCAAATTTCATAACTCACTCGTCAATTCATAAATTCAATACAAACATAAGACAATTATCGAATGATCAAATGCAATTCAATTAGTCACTAACCAAATACTAAACAAGTAGCAAACCCTAGAAATCCTTACAAAAGTCTACACCGGGGTGAAACCCTCGAGAATTAGCCGCTCATGGTGAACGGAACACGATCGCCGGATGATTTAAGCTTGATCACGAACATCTAGAAGCCTTGAGGTTGAGTACGATGAAGGTTAGGGTTTATGGTGGATGATGGTGATGGAAGGTTTGATGATATAATAGAGATGATGATGGTTAGGGTTAGGTAAATGAAGATGGATGGTCAATCCCAATTATTCTTGATGATTCGGATCAATTAGAATTGAAATGGATGAAGTTTTTGGCTCCTAGAGAGGTCTTCAAACTCAAATATTGCGTAACCCCCGAAAATGGTCAAAAACAACAATATAACCCGTCCCCAAACATCAAAATTGAAGTTTCAGCGTCTGCCATAAGGGAAGGGCGTCAGCGATGGCCCATCGTGGCGTCGGCGACAGCCTATGGTTAGTCAAAAGTTCCCTGACGGCCTAAACCACTACCTACGATGCAAAACAGCTGACAGCCTAGGAAGGCATCGGCGACGCCCTTTCCATTTCTTGTTTTCTAATTTGGCCATTTCGCATACCCGGTTCACCCGTTTTCCATCCCGATGCTCCGTGTAGCTCCCGAATAGCTCCTTAAACTCCGTTAGACTTGCAAAACACATCTCCAATCAAAAGTAGGCTATTCGAAACTAAAAGTTACGTAAAAACATCAACTTAAATATAAGAGAACACCGGTTTTCGACCACGCATCAGTTGGCTACAAAGTCTAAATTCCCTAAAAAGTGTAAAAGTTATAAAACACCAAATGTCAACCATAAAACACACCAAAAACCCACAAAGAATGACATGAAGATTACTAAAATATCATAGATGTGGGTTGTGTTTTGTGTTTTGGATGATAAGGCTCTGATTATCGAATGACAAACATTATTGTGTTTTATGTCGATTAGTGACGTGTGGTGAGGGTGTATGAATTTTTTATATATTTTTAAGCACTTTCACTCGTTTGTCAAGTTTTAAATTTATAAAGCACGATATTACACTATCACTCTTTACAACACGCTAGGGCAAGTGCACCCATCGTTGGTGTAGTATAGTGTTGGTAAGATACCAAGGTCGTCCAAGGACACAATAGCTTTTAATAAGTAAAAATAAAGAAAGAAACTAAAGTAAAATAAATACAAAAGATAGAATCACTTGGTTTCGACTTATCTTTTACGTATCCTTTGATGAGTCTGCACTTTGGGTTTTTTTTAAGAGATTATCTTAGTTATAGTGACATGTCTCTCTTTTGGAGGCAATGCTACCCTCGGCCATATTGGACTAAGTCAACAGTGATACAGTCCCGCAAGACCGGAATTTTTAAAGATAATTAAGTAAGTTATTAATGCAAAATATGGCATGTCCCTCTATTGGAGGCAACGCTACCCTCTGCCATATTGGTCTGAGTCAGCAAAGATACAGTCCTGCAAGGCCGGTTTAAAGTTTAATTGTAGTTTATTTATAAGGGATTCAAGTCGTTCTTACTTCCCCCGATTTGATGCTATGAACCCGTCTTGAGGTAATTGTAGAAAGAATAATACCATGGTTCCCATCGTCCTCGTAATCTTCCTCGTCTTGCCTCAAAGGAAGTCCTAATAAGCTTGAATCAAGTCCTCGCAGGATCTATACACTGAACGAGGCAAGAACTTTACCAAACCACCCCTCTAACTCCCTTCCAGACAGTTAACGTGCTTTATATAGACCATAAAGACATGAATGGGTTAATCAACAAAACATGAAGAAATGATAGAATAAAGTTCACTTTCAATAAAAAAAACTAGTTATTAAATTTATTAATACAAACCCAATTAAAAAGCTAACCAAAGATTGGAAATCAAAAGTAATACATAAAAGATTTTGTCTTCACCAAGTGATGTAAGAGATTAGCCAAACATGGCCATAGTTTGACAAAGGCTCTTACGATCGATCTTGGATACCAAGACTACTCGACACTCTAAACTCTAACGATTGTGGTGGATGATAGTGTTGGAGTGGTGAGATAAGGCTACCAAAGGATGGCGGAAGTGGTTTGCCAATTGATGGATTGCAATTGAACCAAGCACCCATATTTATAGTTGGAAACAGACAGTTCACATGACCATGTGCCCCCTTCTTCTTTGTCTTCATTTCATGAGTTGTCAGTCTGTATGCTTACACGGCCCCGTGGTCCTTGTACTTGTTGTACTATCCAGGCTTTGCATATCTGAGAGTTGACCACGGCCCATGTCCATGGGACACGACCCCGTGTCTCTTGTCTGCTTCTTTTTGGTCCTTTTCTTTCTGGAACCTTGAGAGGGCACGACCCCATGCCTTGGTGGCACAACCCCGTGCTTGACTTCTGATTCGTTGTTTTTGGTCTTGGGGTGAAGCTCGGAGGGCTGGTATGACTTATCAATTTCTCATCTTTCGTATTTATGTTGGTTTTTTACGTTAATTTATTCCTTTTATACATTTAAGCTCTTTTATTCCTGAAAATCAAAAGTATACAAAGAAACACACTTTTTCCAACATTAATACTAAAAAGGGTTGATATTATACCTTATTTGACATAATTTATATGTTGCATTTGGTACATATCAATTAGCATGTTGTGTTTTACATGCATAGTTCTACTATTGTGTGTTTGAAGTTTTTATGTACTATTATGGTTGGAATATGGTGTTTTAGTGACATTTACTCTATTATTTGTGGGTTTTATGTGTGTTTATGATTTTTTATATTTTTTAGAAAATTTGGACTTTGTAGCCGAACGTCACCCTATGTGTGTGTGTGTATATATATATAGGGTGACGATCGTGTGAGAAGCACTAAGCTACTTGAGAAACTTAAGAAGTATTCTGGACCAAACGATCTTCCTAAGAAAAAAATGCAGTTTTTGGGAAAATCAGAGCTTTTCGGTTAGGGTTTTTTAAATATATACACATGTGTATGTTGTCAATCTTTTAACTATATATATATATATATATATATATACACACACACGTGTTTAAAATTGAAAATTGAGTATTATGCATTTATGTTTGAGGGAAAGAATTTAGTTTAGCTTTTGGGTTTAAGATTTAGCATTAGTATTAAGGGTTTAGTTTTAGTGTTTAGCATTAGTATTTAGGGTTTAGCTTTTATGATCAATAGTTTAATTTTTTGTTAGGGTTCGATGCACTGGTTCCAGTGCCACTCCAATGAGCTCAATTGGAGTTCGTTTGACCCGGTTTCCAACATTTCTTATGTTAAGGATATAGATGCTTCATAATATATATATATATATATGTATAGTTTAAAAATTGACTATATACATATTGTATAATTCAAAATTAAAAATTTACATTTATCTATATATTATAGGACAAAATAACTTTTAAAAACAAGCGATTAGTAGTAAAAAATGGCTTGGTGAAATTGTGCGGTCTAGAGTGTTTCTCAATTAGACAGTGTTTCTATTAATATCCTCACCAATATATATATATATATACACATATATATGTATATGTATATATAGATATATATATGGGAGGGCTTAAATAAGAACGCTAAATATCACGAGAACCGTGAGAACAAATGAAAAAACCACTAGAATTTGGTCAAAAACAAGTGAAATTCAAATTTTCTTTTTACACTTGTCGTTATTATTCGAATACAATTCTAGAAATTTAATTAACACATTTAAATTTACGTGAATTCGGAAATAAAGAAAATTTACACATGTGTAAGTTTGCCATTTACATATGTGTAAATTTGTTATATTTACACATGCATAAAAAAATTAATAAGAATGATTTTTAGAGGAGAAATGAATTATTTGATGTTGTAATTTCTTTTTTTTTGATGTTCTATTTTAATTAAAATGATGATTTTATTAAAAAATGGTTTTGATTGGTTTTCTCATTCGTTCTCACGGTTCTCACAATATTTAGCGTTCTAAAGATAACATCCTATATATATATACGGTGAGATTATTGTGAGAACATTTAAAAGTGTGAGAAAGATAAGAAAGAATCTAAACCATTAGATATTTAATCTAATGGTTGAGATCATAGTGGCAATTCTGTAAATAATGTTGACTATTAAAATAACTGATTTTCTAGATTAAGATATAAAGGTAAATTTAATATTTTTAAATGAAGAAACTAACATTAATACACATGCAAAGTTTCCCCCTTCTTTTTTAAATATTAATAACTTTTTATACGTAACTCTTTTTTAAAAAAAAATACACCATAATAACGAGTGTTTTTTTATCTTTAATATGAGTACCATATTGATATACTTATGCAGAGTTATTTCTGTTTTTATATATTTAGGGTGTTATTTCTGTTTTGATTCTGGTTAAAGTGTTGACTGGTGTTATATTAGGGTGTTATTTCTGTTATATTCAATGTTAGGGTGTTCTTTATAAGATGTGTGCCTTCAATATAACTGCTGTGGTGTTTCTATGAGTTATGGTGTTATTTTTGTTATATTTCTGTTCTTTATAAGATGTATGCCTTCAATATACATGAAGTGGTGTTTTTATGAGTTATATTTATGTTCTTTATAAGATGTATGCCTTCAATATACATGATGTGGTGTTTTTATGAGGTAGGGTGTTATTTCAAATTCGAAAATCCTTACAATAACTGCCAAAAATCGGTTGCATATATTCATTCCATAATTAGATTTTATTAGTTAAATTACATTTATACCCTTAAACTATCAAAATAAAAAGGGACGCATGTCACCTCCATAATCTTTCTTATCCTTCTCACACTTTTAAATTTTCTCACATGAACCTCTACATATATATATATATATAGGATTAGGATCATTTGTGAACAGAATCATCATAGTGAACTGTATGAACTAATCTGGACCATTGATATTCTTATTAACTGAAAAGGTTAGGATTGTAATTTTGTTTAATTTAGTTTAAATCTTTATTTTTAAAATTAGATTTTCAGTTACAACATTTCCATAATAATTGTGATTTTAAATGCAGAATATCTTTTTTTTAACTGAATAAATTCCTATCTTTCAGTAAACAGCAACTGTTCGTAAAACTAACTTCAATTTCGGTTTCATTCTATTAATCTCTAAACAAAGAATTCGAAATCATTCCCAGAATTTTATTTACATATTTTTTCCCAGAATTTTATTTACATATATCCAAGAATTTGATTTACTCTTCTATCGGACTGTCTGATTAAAATGTAACGTCCAGAAGAAGTTACGATCGTCGGTGAAGACAGCGTTAAGGGTAACGACAATATTTTTGTTACCACTATGGATCGACCAGGTTCAGTTGTTTATGTTTTTAAGAGTATTTATTTTGTATTTCCTTACAACTTTTGATCGACATGCATTTGTATTCAAAATGGATCGACAAGGTTGTAGTTTTGTTTGTAATCGATGTTTTCTTTGTTCCGTACACATTTGAATAAACCAAGTGGTGCAATTTTTTTGTACATTTTTGAGATTGAAGGTACGATGAACTGCCATGATTGTTACAGATAAGTACACATGTGCATAGTTAGTAGTATACACAATGACTGTGCTGTTTTTGATTTTGTACCTGGGAGTTGTAATTTTTGATGTATATGAGAGATTCAATTTGGTACACTTGTGTTTTTTATGTATTAGTACAAAACTGGACAATTACGTTAATATTGTAGTACACATATGCACGACCTAGACGTGGTCGGAAATACTAAAGTACACATATGCACGACCTAGATATGGTCGGAAAAACTATAGTACACATATGTACGACCTAGATGTGGTCGGAAATACTAAAGTACACATATGCACGACCTAGATATGGTCGGAAAAACTATAGTACACATATGTAATACGTAAAGCAATATTTACCGTGGCTGTTTACAAAGCTATATTTTCAACAAGTTCAATAAAAAAACCAACAAGTTCGTTAAAGTAATATGTCTACAAAGTTACCATGTTTCAACAATTTCCATAAAAAACCAACTAGTTCCAACCATTACCAGAATTTGGGGAGATCGTGGGGAATCACAATGCGCGAATGTTATGGAAACCATTTGGTTTCCTTAATTCAAAAAGATTTCGCATATGTTTAGTTACAAAACTACCATTTTCCTTTAATTTTTAAGTTAAAAACTTATATTCTTAATTACAATCATGCCCCTATTAAAAGTTTAAAGATTCATCAAATCAATGGTCTGGATCAGTTAACACAGTTCACTCTGATGGAGTTGTTCACTCTTGATCCCTATATATATACATATATATATATATATAGCGAAAGTGTAAAATACAATATTCCTCAAAACCCTAAACAAGAATGAAAAAAACCATAATCACTAGGCCTGTATACGAACTGAACGTTCATGTACTATTATTGAACTTAGTCGGCGGGAAGTTCATTTATGTTCGCTTATTTAATAAACGAATGAACATGAATATACGTGAACATTCGTTTATATTTTAGCAAATCCATATGAAGTTGTCTTTATGCAAATATAAACATAAAAAAGATTTTCTAACTACTTATATACATATAACTAATTAGTAATTGGGTTTTCCAGCAATAATAATGTGCTTTCCAATATAATTATGTATTGTTTCATATTTCTTAAATTATATTCGTTTAAGTTTGTTTGTTTATGTTCGTGAGCTGTTCGTTTAAGTTTTATACGAACAAACATAAACGAACACGAATATGCTCATTTTCTTAATGAACGAACACGAACACAAAAACTTGTTCAAGTATATGTTCACGTTTGTGTTTGTTTAAATTTAAATGAACGAACACAAACATGCCTCTGTTCGTGTTCGTTTACGGGCCCAATAATTACGTATGAAGAAAAACCATAATCACGCATGGTTATGATTTTTGTTCATGCGTGATTTACAGTTTTGTTCATGCATGATTATGGTTTTATTCATGCGTGATTAAGATTTTGAGTTTTATAACATGCGTAATTTTATATCGTATCATTGCACATTAAGGAATATTGTACGGTAAGTTTCCCATATATATATAGGTGAATTACATAGAGAAATTCCGCTCTAGTTAATAAAAAATTAAAAAAACCTATTTGTACGGACAAAAACATGTCATGTGTTACACTTTTTTGGTAATCACTTTTTTTCTAAATTTGTGTACATTTTCATTTCATGGGAGAGATGAGAGAGAAATGTGTGAATGTGTTACATTTTTTTTAACTTCATTTGTTACACATTTTATGGGTTTTTATAGTAATTTTTTCAATTTTTTTGAACTTCAACTGTTATAACTTTTTGTATTTTCAGAATTTACAAAGGGTTTTAGTTTTGCTCAATATTTTCAGAATTTACAAAGGTTTTTAGTTTTGGAGTGTACATAACAATTTGTTACATTTTTAGGAGGTGTTTTTGTATAAAACTTACATACATTTTTGTGTCGAACTGTTACAAATTCTAAAAATCACTTTTTGTCAAAATTTTACAATTTATGGAAAAAGAACACTTTTTTTGTATTTAATTTAATCTCCACCATAGATTAAATGAACGAATGGTGAAGATGATACTCACTAAGGTTTTCATTTTATCTTTCCCATATATATAGGGTATGGAACTAGGGATCTTAAGAGAAATTTAGACCATACATTTTCTCTAATCTTTTCGTAATATACACATTTTTATAATTTTAAAATTGTCTATATATATATATATATGTATATTGTCAAATTTAAATTATACATGTGTGTATAGTACGAAAAACTTAAAGGAAAATATGTGTTCAAAAATGTTTGTCAAATTTCTCAATTAGTCTAGTGCTTATCCTAAACCTACTATATATATAACTTTTGTTGTTTAAAAAAATATTTTTAGTATTATTATTTTTAATTAAGATAAAAAATAATCATACACTACATTTATTTAATAAAATCATAGGCTGGATTGTGATTTGTGAATTGTAAAATATCGAGTAGGGTTGCGTTGTGTTGGAGGAAGAGAGATATCTTGTCGAGATCTACCTACCCATAAATCTTGCACTGTTATTTCCGATTACACATACCGACACTCAATAACCTCCAACCCACATTTGTAAAACCCTGGAAAATTACTAATCTCTAAAGCCATTTGGGGTGTTTTCGAACCTTTTTTTTAATGAAATGATGGATTGGGTCGGGTCATTAAAGAGTTAGAACCAAGATCCATGATTGTTAGATTCCAAAAAGCAATGATACACAGGACTCTTTTGCACATTCAGAAAATGAATGAGAAACTAACAGTTAACAAAATTTGCTAGGCAAGAACATTACCAAAATTTAAGCAAAAATACAACGCATAAATAACTCTCTACGCGTCATCAAAACCCTAAAATTCATACGTAGATCTTTTAATCACTCTCTATAACTGCAAAATTTTAAAGGCAACTCTTCCCCTTTTAGAACTCAACGGAACGACTTTTCTGGATCGCGGGGGTTAAAAAGCGTTCATGGTGTAACAGGGAACACTCTTTTCCCATGCTATGTTGCTTGAGATCACAAGTTTAAGAACGGGTTTTCTCAAGATATTTAAGCGCCTCTGCCTTTACATATTCAATTCTTTCTTCATCTCCTTTCGACTTTTCAAACTCAAGATACTTTTTAAACAAAAACTGCAAAACGAGAAAGATAACAAACCATGTTATACTTGTGTGCTGTAAAAAATAATAATATTCTTAATTTACTTTTTTCAAGAGATTAAATTAACATAAGAATATGTAATTTGGTTAACCATATTTGACGTACTTAAGTTTTATAACTCACCTTAATTTTCTTTAGTGGCAGTTCTAGACATGGTTCTCTCAAATAGAGCACGAGTCACAGCCTCATCATCAAGCCGGATCTCCTGTCAGGGTTTAGATAGAATTACTATTAGATAAAAAAGTGCGGTAGAATTATTATTAAAAATTAGATTATTAGGGAAAGTGAACTACTTGGTCCAGGTAAGCGCTCCATAAGTCGGTTCGTTTCGGGTACTCACGAAGCATTCCTTCAAACAACGACCTGCCTCTATCCGGAACTCCACTCTTGAACTCCAATATTGCTGTTTGTGTGATGAACTTAATATGTTTGTGTTTCGGAAGACATATGAGAGCACGTTTCACAACTGACTGAACCATATCCTCATTTTGCTTTAATACTCTCTGAATCCGCCTTAACCAGACCTGCATTTTGGTTACACGGTAAACACGGGTCCCACTAAAATATAAAAACAAAAAAATACAAAAAAATGAGCTGCATTTTGGTTACAAAGTAAACACGGGTCTCACTAAAATATAAAAAAGAAAAAAATAAAATATAAAAAACAAGCTGTATATGTCAATCAAGGCACCTTGCATGAATGCTTAAACTTTCTAATCATCTTTTCGAGAAGCTCGTCTGCCAATTTATTTTGATCAGTCCTCTCATACATCCCTAGCAGTGCAAAATGTATTTTTTTAGGGTCGCACACCTGCAATGCCCTTTGAAATACTTTTACAACAGCCTCCTGTTGAAAAAACAAACATTTACATTAGTTGGCAAAACAAATAGTAAAAGAAGAGGTTTGGCCAGTTTTGCGATTTTTGTCCAAAGGTTTGTTTTTTCGCATCTGAATCCAAAAAGTTTAAAACATTGCCATTTTCATCCGCCTCGTTAACTCCATCTATTTTTCACCGTTAAGTCATGGGTATTTTCGTCTTTTTTTCAGTGTTGTAGTAATCGCTAGTTGCTAATCAGCGCCTAATCGGGATTTTTATAACCATGCTTTTTTTTGTTAACTTAAAGGGCAATTCGGGTTTTGAATACCTGTACATTTATGCTATAAATGGTTGTACATAAGTGAAAAAGACCGAATTGCCCTTTAGGTTAACAAAAACGACAGAAAGACCCCTGACTTAACGAAGAAAAATGGATGGAGTTAGCGAGCTGGATGAAAATGGCAAGATTTCAAACCTTTTGGATCCAGATGGCGAAAAAACAAGTTGCAAAACTGATCAAAACTCAAGGACGAAAATGGCATTTAACTCATTTAGACAATATATAAATTATACATACCTCTGGGGGGTTTCCGAATTCATTTTCTAAATTGAAGTAAGCAATCCAAACATTTAGCTTCTCTGACTCTTCTCTAAAGTTGATTGTTTGCAGAGCCCTGCAATATCATACAAACGGTGTACATTAAATCGTAAGTGACTGTAAACTTGCAGATATTGCGTGTGTACGTGTAATATTACTACCTCTCGGCGATTGATCGAGCCTTGTCAACTTCGTTTACGGAGAGGTGAAACGCCATGTACTTGAGCCAGATAAAGCTGCTATTTGGGGAGCTTCTAACCAACTTATCGTAGTCATCAGCGGTTCTTGGTACATCTTTCTGCAATAGTCTTTCCTCAGCAGCCCTAATTTCTCTTTCCCTTTCTTCCATCTCTTTCTTCTTGGTACGTTTAACTTTGTTCTCACTCGTTTTCGTTTCGTTATCAAGAGCTTCGGGACTTTGAGCACCGACATCATCCATTGGGGAGTCCTCGGTTTCATCCAACGAAACGTCAAGCGGAAGGAGTGAAGCCCTTGATTCCACTTCCGCTAACATTGGATTATTCCCGTTCCCAGACAGAATCAGTGGCTCCTGGGCCTCAAAAGGCGTTTCCTCATCTGATTCGGAATTATTCTCGTTGAATGAATCAGAACCATGATTTGCAGGCGTTCCGGCATCGGTATCAAAATACGATGTCTTCATCCCTAGAGATATTCTTCGTCTTTCTTCATCAATCTGAGAACAAAATGAAGATTAACAGTCACATGATCAATACATTAATATACTGATTGAGAAATCTAATTCAAAATATAATGTAAATGTTTATCACCTTCAAAACTTTGGCTTTAACGCGCTCATGAACTTTGTACTCCGTTTCAAGATTGTCGACATTATCCTCGGGAAGCTCAGACACATGGCACAATCCAACCGACTTAGATTGATCGATAGTGATAAACAAACCATACGACTCAACACGCTTCCCGATACAATATCTCCAACATGGAGCCTGCTAAAATCACCATCACCTTTCGGTTCTTTCGAACCACTTGTTATACGAAGACTAACTTCAATTCTCTTTGATAGAGGTTCCAAAGAGAGCAGCCTATGTAAAACACATCACCACATGAGCATCGTATTCACATCAAAATTACATAAAAAGTACTGAAAAATAATAATTTAAGAATCACCTGCCAGTTACAAGCTTCCCGATAGGAAACTCTTCTTCTGGGTTCGAGACAAAGTCGTCAGACAAGTTTGAAATGAGGATTTTCGCATCAAGCTTCCTAGAAAGCATAATAAAACAACCCTTTGGCGTGATGTTCTTAACATAACCCTGAAAAAAATTACAGTTGTGTGAAATAATGGTTGGTATCATAAAAAGATAACTTATGAAATATCACACAAAGACTAAAGGCAAATTGGAAATAAATAATCCCACCTTTTTTTTTATTTTAGCCGATAATAATACCAAGTCAGCTATTAGCCGATAATAATCCGAACCCGTCCGTTTTTTTTTGTAAAATAGTCCGCCGTTAAAATAGCTTAACGGAGTTAAGTTTTTTTCCGAATTACAAACCGATGTTTTAGGGCTTTTGATCAGAACGAGGATACGAGTCGATTGATGTAAACCCTACCTCGAAATTGTGCTCGAAATGGCTTGATTTTTGTTAATTGGAAGTTTAAACACCCAAATTGAAGCACCGTTTTCGTCGTTTGGGGCATATTTTGAGGTAAGTTTTACATCATTCGACTCGTGTCCTCGTTCTGATCAAAAGCCCTAAAACATCGGTTTGTAATTCGGAAAAAAACTTAACTCCGTTAGCTATTTTAACGGCGGACTATTTTACAAAAAAAAAATTGACCAGTTCGGAATATTATCGGCTAATAACCGACTTGGGATTATTATCGGCCAAATTGAGAAAGTTGGGATTATTTCAATCCAATTTTCCAAGACTAAATAGAGCTGAGTAATAGAACAGATAGGAGTGCTAAACGGGTCGGGTCGGGTCGTGTTCAAGGGTTCAACCCGACCTGAACCCAAAAATTTTAGACGAACCCGAGCACGACCCAAAGCCGAAAATTGTGATACATATGAACCCAAACACAATCCGAATATTCACGGGTTGACCCAAACACAACCCGTTCAACCTGATTTTTTTATTAATTTATATTTTTCCGCAAATGAATATATTAAAATTAAATTAAAATTTACTACAAAAAACACAAATGTGTATAAATAATACAAGTACATTTAAATTATAAAATCTTATGTCAATTTCTCTTTTTAATTTAGCTTTATGACATAAAACATGTTGTAAAAAAATATAATATAATATAAATGGGTTAAATAGGTCAACCCGCCAACCCAACCGGGTTGGCCCAAACCCAACCCGTTTAGACTAAATCCAAACCCACGAAAGGTTCGTGATGTGTTCGTGACAGAAATTCAGACCCCTAAGAACAAAGCAGCTTTTACCTCTATGACCATATCAGGCTCAAGATCTTCAATTTTTTCGTATCGATTACTTCCAGACGAGCGCAAAGACAGATCAACATGAACCGCACCCGTTCCAGAACGGCCGATGCCGAGTACTTTGCATTTGACAAACTGCCCTTCGTGATACCCTGACAACGGGTTCGATATCCACGAATCTGTTAACTCGGTAAAATGAACTTTACCGGACAGACGTGGATCGATTTGCACAATCAAGCCACTGACACCTGGCAGTATTTTAGATATTCTGCCACCGATAATCGCACCCTCAGAGATATGAGACATGACAGTTTCAGTTTCACTATCATCTGCCATACCACCTAGTGGATGTAATATTACCCGCAACAATCGTTTTTCTTTGTAAGTGGTTAAAATATAACCGGATACTCGTTTTCCAATGGGATACCGTTTCTGGAAATCTTGAAGCTCAATGGGGACACTTGCACTGTTGAGAATATATAGTTGGGCCCGTATATCTCGAGTTATCGTTATCCACACCCAATCCTTGTCAACTTTGTATACAAACCCAGTTACGTTTTGACCGATTGAATAGCTGAAATCTTGTGACGCACACGTGACTGATTGGTCTTCAAGCACAGATGGTCTCATGGACAGCTCGAACCGAATATTACTACTTTTTTCGGCTTTAGATTTAGACACAATCTTTGCTGTAAGTGTCTGCCCGATCTTATAGTTACTAAACGGGTTCTCCGAAACATTACCATCGCTCGCCTGTTAAAAACCAATATAAATAACATGTTGTCATATCCATGAGAGAAAAGAGTAGATCAAGAGCATAAGGTAAGAAACGTGTTACCTCGGTGATATGTATCCCCCCATGTAAGCCGGAACCGAATTTCAATTTAAGCTCTAACGGTTTTATTTCAGTAATCTGAAAACCAATAAAGTTGTAGCTTTCATGTTGATGCTCTAAGGCCAAATTTATATACAAATTAAACAAAAAACAAAACTGACCTCTGCTTGAACAGAAGATCCAACATCATAGCTGGACTTCTTTTTTGCCCGCTTTGCACTGGAAGTGTCTACGGCCTCAAGCAACAACAGTAACCGGTCTGCTGTTGAAGAATCTGGAAGAGCCTTAACAGATGCACTCACCCTACAACCAAAGGTAATGCATATATATACATCAACAAAGAAATCCTTAATAGTAGAATGAGGCTAGGCATGTAAACGAACAAACATGAACACAATTTTTGTCCATTTAACTAAACGAACGAACATGAACACGTGTTGTTCTTTCATTTATGTTCGTGGACGTCGTTTTATGTTCGTTCATCAATGTTCGTGTATTTACATTTTTTTGTTTTCGTTCGTTTATGTTTGCATCAGTTTAAATACACAACTAGTTATTGTTATATAAGTATTAACTAGTTATTGTTATACAAATATTAATCATAAAGGAACTTTCTCACTACTTATATAAATATAACTAACTGGTAATTGGGCTTTCTAGTAAAAATAATGGGTTTTCCAATGGAATTTATTGTAACTAACCACTAATTTATATAAAAACTACTTTATGTTTAGCCAATTATGTTCATTTATGTTTGATCAATTATGTTCAGTTATGTTTTTTATTGTTTGTTAAACACTTAAACTATGATTGTTTATGTTCATTTACGAACACAAACATGCTCATTTTCTAAATAAACGAACATGAACGTAAAAATGTGTTCGATTCATGTTCGGTACATTTACAGGCCTAATGAACGCAGAGGTAACAACGAACAGGGTTACTTGAATAATTTACCTTTGTCCATTGACAAATTGTTTCGGTGGGAATGCTTGAGTGTTATAATCATATATAGATGCATATCCCAGTGCGTATTTAGCATCCGGTATCGAAAGAACCTAACATAGCAAAAAAACGAGGCATAAGGTATTAGGTAACTGCCAATTGCTCATATCTGCTTATAAATAAAACAAACACGTCACTTGCCAAATAATTCTCCTTCACAATTTCGACCACTGCATCTACGATTTGGTTCACCTCCAAGTCCTTGTGTGCTGACCTTTTGCGCATCTGAATGGCAAAAAGGATTAACAACATGTATTCATGTGTGTGCGAAAGACATAGATAACGTTGAAAACAAAATATGGATAACCTTTTTGGGAGTTTTGGAACCCGTGTTCTCCGTGTATCTGTTAACAAACTCTGCCTTTAAGGACAGATCTACAAGACGATCCATCTTTGCTATATCAAGAACTGCGGCTTTAACAGTTGAACCGATATCCACGGTTGATCCACCACCTGTATGGAAGTTACATGTGAGACTGTTGGTAACATGTTGCATGAATCAACCGGCTAACATGCAGTTAGCTACTTACGTTGGTGATGTGTGATAAACCCGAATACGTCATTATATTTCTGAAAGCTGATAACAACTCCAGATTCTTTTACTTCGTGGACCGTGCCCTCAATCACATTACCGATCGGGAAGTCTTTCACCCATTTCAGACTAGAAGACTTGTTACCAGAGTGAAGCAGCTTAGCAATCTGAAAAATCAAGCGAGAAACTGTTAAAATCAGTAAAAGGAAACAAAACATTGTAATTTGTAAGTGTCGGTTTGATAATAAAAATCACCTTTTCCTCCAAGATAAAGTATTCCAGGATAAAAGATGCGTCTGTTGAAGAGCATAATGATTGCTTCAAGGATAGTGTTATCCTATCACTTTCCTTTTTAACCTGGAAATTTTCAGGAATAAAAAAGATCGATACAGATATGCAATTGTAACAGAAAATCAAACTCGAAATCCTTAATGTACCTCTTGTACTTTACTACGAACAGACTGCCCAATAAAAAAAAGATTCAGAAAGATCAGCTCTGGGGTCATCAACAGCCTAAACGATATATAACAGAAGGTTATGTAAGCTAGATAACCGTCAAATAACTTTTTAACGATTTATTAGCAGAGACATACCCGATTTTTAGGAGCAAAACCAGTTAGGCGCACAAAGCAACCAGTGTCAATGATATTACAGATATAGCCCTGCCTCAGAGAAGATTATAAGTTATTAAAGAAAGCTGTAATCAGCAGACAAATACAGAGACGAATAAGATACCATTTTTATCTCTGAGGTTTGCTCAGTTTCGCGACTTTATGTAAAAAGAAAGAATTGCCCTTTAAGTTAACAAAAAGATGAAAATACCCCTGACTTAACGGAGAAAAAATAGATGGAGTTAACGAGCAGAATGAAAATGGCAAGATTTCAAACTTTTTGGATCCAGATGCGGAAAAACATACCTTTGGACTAAAGTCGCAAAACTGGCCAAACCTCAAGGACGAAAATGGAAGTAATTACCGTACAAGTCTACTTTCTTTTCAACTTTATATTATGTCAGGCATAAAAATAGCTACATGCCAAAGATAAAGGAGAGAATCTTACAGGAAGCACTGCAGGCGAATGAACCTGACTGGCATCAGCAGGCAGTGGCCCAGCCGCATTAACAATAGAATATTAGGCAGTTAGAATCAAGTTGTGGTTCTCTACATCTGTACAAGATGCGTAAATGTTGTAAATACAAATTCATACTGTATACGGCAGCTTTTTGGTCAAAGTGTAAACATCTAAGATACACACTTACCTAGAACCAAGAGCTTTTCAAACTTGTACCCCGACTTCAATACCGACTTCATTATAGAAGCAAGCCCTGACCATTGAGAAATAAAATATGTTGAACGCTAAAAAAGTACAATGTTGCTTAAATACTTACTGGCCAAATTAAATACTCACCATGGTTGTCTGCCAGATGTTCAGGAGTAATGATTCCATTGTAACCGTTAATACCAACATCAACTATTATAGCATTAGGAGTTACTCGTTCGACGGTGCCCGATACAAAACTCCCAAGTTTGACTTCATCATCTTCAGGTGTCCTGCAAACAAAGTATATTAGCGTTGATACATTTATATTATTTATTTCATTTTAATAACTCCTGGAAATATGAACGAATGAAGAATGCGAAAATATGAAAGAATAAAACCTTGCAGGAGTGGCTAAGAAACTAAGGTTGATCCTCTTTATAGCAGGAACCGAGCTTGTAACTCTGCACTTGACGACTTGCTCAACGTGATACATTGAACTCACATCGGATCCTGGATCTAGTCCAAGCTCAGCTCTAATTCAAAAAAATAAATACGTAATTATCCATAATTAAATGATAAAACGCATTGCAAAAACCAGAAGCATTTACAGTCTATAAGTATGTGGATCTAACCTTGGAGCAACTCCTTGCACGCCATTGTAAAACCGAACAAAACAACCATGTGGTTCAACTTTTGTTATCCATCCATGAGTAGATAATCCTTCGGTAACTGAGAACCGTAAGCTTTGACTTTACCTAACAAGATCAAACAGAATCATTCATTGACTAAGATGTAAATAAACTGAAAGACGTAAGCACATTCTAAATGAAGTACATAAATAAGAGAGAAGAGCATACAAGTGTCTTCTTGTGTGTGACAGTAATTCTTTTAGACTTGCAACCAAGCACACGGAAGACTAATTCCGCACCAACCTGTATATACAGACATATCGTTAACATGATTGTACGTGTGTACAAGAATTTACAAAGAAGTGTGTTGTAAATCACCTGAAACTTCTTTCTAGGTTTTACAATTTCAAACTCCGACATATGACGAAGAGGGCAGAGTGCCTTCACACCACTAGCAAATTGCACAATCGCACCAAAACTATCAACGATTATAACTTTAGCTTTGACCACCATTCCCGGTCTGGCATCAGAGTGAGCAAAAACCGAGCCCTCAAACGCACTAGTCTGTATAGAGCCAAAAAACAAGTGATGCAAGTCAACTCAAGTCAAAAAAAAAAAAAAAAAACTACAGCTATGGAAGATAAAAAGTTTGAACAACAATAAAGCTGAACCTTTAAAACACCAGTGGCAAGACCCTCCAGAGACCGAAAACCAGAAACTCTCACACGAACAAAGCTTCCTTCCTTGAAGCTTTTTTCCCTTTTTTTGACCTCTTTGTCAGATAAATCCGACACCTAAAAAATCATAAATTACATATAAATTGCAGGTACATTATTTGTTAAAATATAGATTGTTTCCAGTATATATGTAATGGAAACGTACATTAACATATGCTGGAGTTGGAATAGGAGCAGACGGGATTTCCAAAAGCAGTCCCGATCCTTTATCAACTCGAACCACTTTTGAATCGTCAAATACTTTAACAAGCTGCATACAGGTAACAAACTTACATAAGCCGCGTAACAAGAATGAGTTGTTAAAAATTCCTATAAAACAGTTGTTTCTAGATGTGCACTAGTCATGTTTTGAGTCGATATAAAAAACATTTAAAGACTTACTGAGGGGGGAGCAAGGTG
Source organism: Scalesia atractyloides (assembly GCA_947069175.1). Lineage (NCBI taxonomy): Eukaryota > Viridiplantae > Streptophyta > Magnoliopsida > Asterales > Asteraceae > Scalesia > Scalesia atractyloides. The sequence continues at coordinate 29,983 of CAMTDV010000169.1, forward strand.
GGGATTCAGGGTCAAACCGACAGCCCTGGTTGATGGATCAACGAATAGAATCCGAGCATTGACCTGACATTGGTAGAAAAACATAGTGAATACATTGGATATAGCAAAAGCATAATAGCTTTTGCAGGTGACAAATAGGATAAATCCATTATAATACGTGAAAAAAATAGTTTCTACTTTTAAGCTAAGAATAAAAGTTAGAACCCAAGGGTGTGAAAATGACAATTTGTAAAGTTTGTAGAAAGTTTTAAGAAGTTAAGGGACTGTTTTGTCAATTTAGAAAGTTATAGAGTTTACTTTGTTTTTTTGTCTTTTTCTCATAGCATAGCCACCGACCATCTTATTTAAGATAAAACATAATACGCTGCAACTGATATAATAGGATAACCACATGAAGTACGCATTTTTAGCTTCTTGTTTTGAGTGTACTCGTCTTTCCACTTTGAACCGGGAAGAGTTTTACCCAAATGAAATATATCAACCTACAAACATTAGAGTTAAAAGCCCGATTTATATTATATCAAAGCAAATAAATGATAAAAAGATAAACTGACATACAGTTCCGGTAAAGAAGGTAAGGAACGAAAGCATGATGCCATTTTCGAGGGTTGAGCGCACGCTTGCGTTAACCATCATACCAGGAACAAGCAGATTAAACGGAATGCCTTTAAGATCCTTTGTCTGTATGGAAGTACAAGAATGACATAACGTGTGACGGTTTATCAAGTAAAACTATTACAACAGTAGAGGAAAAGATGATGTTAAATTGTTAATATACCACACATTTGGCCACCTCGTCAGAATCAGAACTAAGGTTAACAACTTTACGAATTTTATCAATGCTCTTTACAACTCCTTGAACGAGTTTCCCAACAACCATCTTAGAATCTTTGCTGCTTTTTTGCATAAAACCAGTAAATGGAGTTACTCCGAAATGAAGCATGTAACCATGGTCTTCAGTGCTTTTCACGTATGCACTAATTACCTGGAAAGCACATCAGAACATCAGAAGCTAAAAAAGTTAAAGACATCCTGTTGCCCATTGTTCTTATCGTTATGAATACCCATTATGATACATAGTTCAGTAATTCTGATCCGACAGTATTATATTAGCACCAATCATGCAAAAAATCTCACTATCGAATCATGATAACGATCTAAATCCGAAGAACTGCTGAAATATCTCACCATTCCTTCTTGAAGAGTGTCCAAAGAGAAACTACTATGCAACAACGGGAGACGAAGAGAGAGCCAAATCCAGTGCATCCCTTTTTCTTTCTTGTCACCGTCTAACTGAAGTACTATGCATGAAACCAGTTGACCAACCGTATATACAGCAGAAAGAACATCGCCTTCTGTGTCCTGTTTGGGAAGAAAAAATTGTATATTAGAGTACAGAAAAGTAAAAGCGAATATAAACACTTTGAAAAGAATATTACCCCTTTCATGTCATCATGTAACAGAGGATCTATTGCTTCCGAAGCACGAACTAAACCCCGAAGGCCTCCTGGAAGACTAACTACGAGATCTTTCTCGTTCACTTCGGATATTACACCCCACAGCTTCATTCCAGGATTAACATTCTAGAAGAATCCGGAAAAAAACAGAAGAGAACATAATGTAACTTTGGTTAAAGGCTCATGCTCAGTTAATCGAGAACATAATAGCGTACCTTCAAAGTGATCTTATTAGCGAACCTAGGTATTTTCCCACTATTCCCATCAGCAAAAAGTGAACCCAGGTCATCGTCAGTTGATCGGGTCAAGTTTTTCTTTCGATCTTTCTTCGTTTTCTTCAAAACTATATTCTCCTTTTCAAACTCTTTATCACGAACTTCATCTACCTCCGCCCTACTGAGTGAACTCTGTCCACCTACAACACTCAAAAGTCAAAACTTGCATGAATATTAATTTACATGCATATTTAAAAAACAATTTTATATAGAAAGTTGAATTCTTTGACCTCTGGGGAAGTCAGGGACATCGTCTTCAAGCTGAATCGGTAAAGAATCTTTAGACGCGTTATTTACTTTAGGAGGCGGCTTAAATGACTTTTTAGATGGTTTTTGAAATGTCTTAAGCTTGTCTTCCGGCTTCTTGTTAAAGGATTTCTTGAAAGGTTTACCCATGTCCTGCAAGTATATAAAATTGACTAAGTAGCTATTAACCTTTTAACTATCTTGTAAATGTATAAACACAGATATTTCAATTGCAAACCAGAATATTTAAAACACCCTATAAAATTTGATTATCATATTGTGTTAATAAAACAGTTTAGTTTAATCCCCTAATGATTACATAATATATCATTAGGGGTGTTCATGGTCTGGCTTTGATAATTACATACCAAAATATTTAAGATGAAAGCATTAAAACTTGATTATGGTGCTATGCTATTAAAATTTGTTTCCTTTAATAATTAAATCATAGGAGAAGGATCCATTAGAAACCACCCTTTATTGCAAGAACCTTCAGAACCAATGTGAACACAACAAAAATACCTAAAAAAATCAAAAAACACACAAAAAAAAGTTTTTTAATATATTTTTTTTCAAAAATCGCTATTTTTCGTCACTAAAAAGTACCAAAAAATTGAGTAACAATTATCCATGCACATGGCATATGTACCAGTTTTTTGACAAATTCTGTAATACATTACCAATATTAGACAATTGCACTTTCATTTACACTACCATCCATAATACACAACTTTTTACATTAACATTAACAATATTAGAAATGCACATGTGCATCTATATGTATGAACATGATTTAACGTGTTTTGGTACACTACTTTGAATACACTTTCACTTTCATCTATCATCCCATCCAAAATGCACTACCATTACCTCCTACCATCTATAATACAATACCATTACCAATATTTCACTTTATTACATGCATATCAACTTTCTTTATACCATCCAAACAACATATTACATCATAAAGTGACAAATATAACCAAACCATCAACCACTAGATATAATTAACCAAAAAAATGTATATGGACCTATTTCATCATTCAAAATCACAAACTTTTTGTACCAAAACACGTTATATCATGGTTATATATAATGATGCACATGTGTATTTTTAATATTGGTAATGTAAAAAGTAGTGTATTGTGGATGGTAGTGTAAATGAAAGTGCATTTGTCTACTACTGTTAATGTATTACGGTATTTTTCCAAGAAATGATGCATATGCACAAGTGCATCAATAATTGTTACTCCAAAAAAGCTGTTAATGAAATATAGCGACTTTTAAAAAAAGTATTTAAAAAAAATTATATGAATTATTGCCCGGCTACCTTCTGTTTTGATGTAACTTGGCAAGTTTTCTGGCTTATACATGAATTATATTTATGTTCAATTTAACGAAAAAAAAATTTATATTTTGTGTTTTTCAGATAGGTACTTTTTTTGTGTTCATATTGGTTCTCGCGGTTCTTACAATAAAGATGGTTCTCGAATGAACCCTACCCGTTTAACATATACATACACACAGAATTAGGGGTATTCATAGTCCGGTTTGAAGGTTTCTAAGTCAAACTGTGAGCCAAACCGTTGATAAGATAACGTATATAAACTCTCCAAACCAAAACCAAACCGATGCAAATTTGAAACTGAACCAACGCGTATGAAGTTTTTAGTGGGTGGGCCTTTAAATTCAAAAATTATTGCATAAAATATTACATTTAGAGATGATATGGTTAAAAAATGCATAAATCATTTATATAATTAGGGGTGTTCATGGTCCAGTTTTGACAGTTTCTAAGCCAAACCATTAATGGCGTATATAAACTCTCTAAACCGAAACCAAACCATGCATATTTGAAACCGAACCAAACTGTATGAAGGTTTTACTAGGCCTTTAAATTAAAAAAATGCATATGGGGCACATTACAATTCAGCTACAAATACGTCAGACGAAAATGAACCAAACCGAATCGAAGCTTACCTGCTGATTGAAGCTTCCTTTCCCTCCTTGCTGAATAGTAGAATGAAGAAGATGTGTCGGCTGTTTTTTAGGTTTAGAAGATGGAGGAGCGAACAGGGGATATAGACAAGAGGACCGCTGCTTTAGTTTAGGGTTATTTTTATTTTTATTATATATTATTAGCCAATAAATAGTATTAAGGTAAAAAAATTAATCTCTTTTTTTATCTAGCGTAACTAAATTATTTTGAGCTTTTTTTACTCTATCTTTGTTGTTAATATGATTTTTTTACTCGGCATAGTTAACTTATTTTGAGTATTTTTTTTACTACTTCCTTTTTTTGTTGTTAACATTTTTCTCATGCCACGTGTGTCTTATTTTTTAGATAGTCATGGCTGATGAATAGTGTCATGATAAAAAAAAATTAATCTGTTTTTTACCTAGCATAGTTAAATTATTTTGAGATTTTTTTTATTTATTCTCTTTTTGTTGTTAACATGATTTTCATTTTTTACCCAGCATAGTTAAATTATTTTGAGCTTTTTATACATAATCTTTTTTTTGCTGTTAACATGGTTTTCATGCCACGTGTCTTCTCTTTTTTTATATCAAACACATTTCTCTATCATCTTTCTCATTAGTTCCAGAATGTCATTTTATCATAAAAAAACCCACCACCTGCTCAACTCCTTATGCTTTTTGCAAAACATGGCTTCTGTAAGCCACTTCCTTCTTCAGAGGAGGCGTAAAGCATTGTATTTTCTTTTTATTACTGGAGCATAATCTACTCATAATTTATCTGCAAGAGTTCTATAGTTTTTGAAGCATAGGCCCTTAGAGAAACTAAAGATAAGCTGGAGAAGCGTGGTGAAGAGCTAACATGGAGATTAGACTTTTAAAAAGCATTTGATGGTACATCGTTTATATGTCCAACAAAGATTAGCATGTTAATAGTAATAAAAAAAGTTATTTTCTAAACGTTTTATGTTACTTACATGTCGATCTTGAAGAAGAAAAGAGACAAGAAATCATAGAGTTGTGGAATCCATCCGAGAAATACAAGGAAAATTGGAAAAGGCGCACAATCAAATTATTCATGAGAAAGAAGCAGCAAAGTCGCTACTGAACAAGCTCCTCGTAATCAAAGAATTGCCAGTTATTGATAAAATAAAAGTGAAATAGTTGGAAAATCGTAATCATGAACGAGTGGTATTGCCAAAATAATGAAGTTCCTGTAAGTTTTTTTGATAGTTTTGGTTTTGTGGCTAAATAATTGATTCCAAAATATACACATACTATATGTTTATTATGTGCAAATGAAATTGTAGAAAGGAAGAAGATTGTTGAGTTGGAAGAATCACATGCTAATACCTAGGGGAACTTCACGAGATCGTTGAAAGATAGCTAAAGGGCCTTAATATATATATATATATATATATATATATACACATACACATATAATTTATTAAATTATTAAAAATCTTAGTTTTAAAAAAAAGCACACCCATGCATCCACACCCCATGCTTGCAGGCGCACACGCACCTATATTTCGATCAACAACTATTAGCGTGATCTTATGTCTCACTTTTTGTGCAGGCATAGCATAATAGTCCCAATGAATGATGACTGATGAGTATTCATTCATTTCAATTAAGGTAATAACCGGTATGTGTTGAAATTGGTCGGATCGGATGGACCTGAGACACTTTGTTCAAAACTCGATGTGTTTTATAAACAATTAGCGCGTTTCATATTAATAAGAAGTTATAATTTTTCAATAATAATATGATTTTTAAGTAAAAACGTTGTAAGAGGTTTTTTGCATTAGTAAAACAATTTAGGCAAACATTCATCCATTTTTGACCCATTTTCGTTTTAACTATCTTTTTCTATTATTTCCTTTATTTTACCAATTCGGCAGGTTAGCATGCAGTTTATCAGTTAAAACAAGATTCCATAAAGTTATCAACATTGACAAATACTTAGTTTTTTACATATGGGGTTAGTAAGAAAAATACTAAATTAGTGCAATGGATCGTTGTTGCAATATTTTAAAAGACTAAAATAGAAATGAGAAAAACTAGTTATATATTATATTAAAGAGAATAAGGATCATTCACGTGTCACTCTCTAATTAGTCCACGCAGCAGTAATTTTTTCTATTGTTTTTCTTTGCTAGCTTTCTCAGTTCCACTCTTTGATCTATACAACTCGTTTTAATCTATCTACGCGTTTCAATTACTCAATTCACGTATCAAATCAGTAAGTTTATATACATGTCGTTTCACCCCCTTCTTTTATATCAGTATCCTCCAAAGCAAAACCATTGTCAAAGTTGATGGTATTAAAATTCCCAACATAAAAGAGTACATATTTTCTTTTTACATTTGAGGTTAGTCTTAGGTGTACATTAGGCCTATATTGTTGTCTTATTTCACATATGAAACTCCTAAGCAACTATAGTGACATCAAGTTGCCAAACCAGAAGCATCGTGATGGACTATTGTCGCAACTAAAGCAATGGAATGGATGTTGTTGCAATCTGTACCATAACTCTGAAAATAGAAATAGGGAGAAATTTGTAATATAAAACATAAATGTATTGTTTAATATTAAAATAAAAGCATCCTTAGAGGTCGATGGATCAATCTTGGAAATAGCCCCGAACAGGATGAATTTACACGTGAGATTCTTTGTCGTTAAAAAAATTAAGATACATCCTCCTATTAATCATATGATAAAAGAATGCCAATAAAAGATATATGCAACATCACGTGCCATTTCAAGATTTAGAAACATACTTCGACAAAAAAGTGACTTTGACCGTTTATGGGCAAACAGTTCGTTCCAAGATATATAATTTGTACATATAATCTAAGCAATTTTATAGTATGTTAACTTTCAAATAAATATCATCAGAATTTGGACCACAAGTTTCAAGTCCCAACCGATACTCAAACGAATATAAAATTATGGATGACTCCCATAATATTATTAGATCAAGAAAACTACACAAAAACTTGATTCTTATAATCCTATTACCTAATACATAGTATTTGTAAGCTAACCTATCACATTAGACTTATACTAGGATTGCTCATATAATTATCCTATAGACATCCAAACCTCACTCGTTTAGAATGCTAGATAATTATCTAACCAATTAACTAGTAATTGATAATTACAACTATTATATCATAATCACACTGTAATTTCGAAACATGATTGCTCTAATGAATAAAGACTTTGAGTCAAGGATTATGGATTGTATGTCAAGTTTTGAGATAGTTTCTTGACATAAATAAAATTTGGGTGCTTAGCCAAGCTCTTAATGTTTTCTGTTTTCGTTCTTGTTCGATACTAATTCTATGGTTGACATATGAAGTAAAAAAAGGTTAATAGTTTATGCTCTTCTGAATTGAATTGTTAAGCATAGCTTTTGTATTTTAGATTACACACTACATTTAGGTGCAGTTTGTTTGTTAAGAGGTAAAATGTCTGCGGTCTATGGACCACATTTGTAAAAGAAGAGTTGACCAAACCTCCGCAGTCTGCAAGAAGAATGTTGTTTGTTTTTTAACGTATGTAGACTTCTAAATAAACTAGTGGTGGTGTAAGGACAATGGTGGTGGCGGTTAGGGATGAGCTTTTTTTCCCAAATAACCGTACGTGTACCCGTATCGATTTTAGGTATTTGATACATATATTGGTACCCAGTTTTATATAGACCCTTAAAAGTTTTTTATATTATGTTTGATTTCATTTTATGGTACTTATAGTACTTGTATTGATTTTACCTATACGGTACCCGTATCATATTGGCATTCGTACCAATTTTACATATCTGGCACCCGTACTATATTGGTACTTATGTCAATTTTACCTATTTAGTACCCGTACGAGTGCTTAAAAACTACATAAAAACAAAATGGTACCAAAGCGGGTACTGTACCGAAAATACTCGTACTCGTACGGTACCTATATATTTGGTACGGTATTTGGTACCCAATTTTGTTCAAATTCGGTACCGGTATATTCGGTAACGGTACGGTACCAATCCCATCCCTAGTGGCGCTGGTGGTGAAAGGTGGACGTGGATGATGGGTGGTGGTGGTGGTGGACGGTGGTGATGGACGGTGATGGTGCTTAAACCTCTACAGACCTTAGAAGATCTTAAAAGTGGTTGGTCCAAGTAGCACCAAGAAGAGCCCACGCAAATGTTTTTTAATGAAACATCTTTGAAAAAACAAACAGTCCGCAGATGGCAATGTCTGCGTATGGTTTGCGCGGAACAGACAAAAGAGCCATGCAGATATTTTTTTAGAAAAACAAACACCATCTTAAAATAAGATGTAGACAAAAACTAATGATCATTTAAGAACACACTCACATCGAAAAACCTGATTAGTGTATAGGAAAACAAAGACTCAACCAAAAATATAACTCAAAGACAAATGTTTGACTCTCTTTTTTAAACTTTATGATTAAGAAAGAAAATTGTATCTTTAAGATTTAAAAGTTAGCATTTAGAGAGATACACACTATTTGGACGCGTATACGGTCAACACTACGCATGGGATAACAAAAAATTCGTGTGTTAATCGTAATAAATATGTTTAGAATACTTATGTATTATTGAAAAAGTATGTTTATAATTTACAGTAACTTTCGGGTCATTGAAACGACAGGAATCAACAACGAGACCAACTTACGCGATTTCAACGCGTAGCGCGTTTGTGCGCGACATGTAATGCCATATTAGCAAAATACTAATATTTTGAGCATAAAAATAATTATTTTAATTTATAAACTAATTTGTATTGAAATTTACGTGAGAAAACAAGAATTTTGACGCAAGAACAAACTGAAACGGAGTTGTGTGTAGACAATGGTAGGCTGAAGAAGGATGAGCCTGGCTGATGGGCTTCAAAGTTCAAACCTACTCCACCAAACCCTAGGTATATAAACCCCTATATACCTCCACATCCTTTATTATTCACAAACACTTTATCTCTCTTCCTCCCTTCTCCCTAACCTCTCTCTAATTCTCTCTTTAGAACACAAGATCTGTCGACCAGAATCCAGCCACCACATGGCGGAGCCGTGACGGCGGCGGAAGCTGACTATGGTGGCACATACCGGCGGCGGTTTTCCGGTGAACCTTTCGGTGAACGTTTTCCGGCCAAACGTACACGTTTTCTACTAATTTCGACGTTCCAAATACCATGGTGAGGTCCATTTTCTCTAATTTAGAGCGGTTTGAGCCATAGAGCAACTCTGAAGAGAATTCCGGCCAAATTCTGTCAAGTTAGTTTTCAAGTTTTTTCTTCATGCATGTCAAGATCTTGCTTTCAAGGATGTTGTTATTGCTTATCCAAACTATGTCAAGATCTTGCTTTTTGGAGCCTCCAACTTATTTATAATTAACTTCAACATGTACATCATACCAAATTATATGGTACATTATACCGAAGCGATTTGAAATTGTCACACCTCGGCTTTCCACAGCCAATCCAAACATCGGTGGCCCGGGTGGGGAATGTAACATCCGTAAAAAAAACGGATTTTACCAAACCCGCTCCGTTTAATAACCGAACAATCAGTTAAAAATTTCATTGCGTATTTAAAGCCCAAATTAATTTTAAACGATACATAATTAATAAGTATATTGGAATATATAATTTGTTTTTGAAAAACTGTTAAAAATAATGAAATAAAAATAATAAGCTGCTGCCGGGTTTCGAACACGGGTCAGCCAGCGAGTCAACAAGTGACTTAACACTCATCCATCAAATCACTGCGCCACTTGTGATTCTTGTTTATTATTAGAGACAATTAATTCATATCATAAATCTCAAATTCAAAAACTGACGCGCCCAATCGCAGTCGTCGGAAATCCCGGCGATCTCGCGAGATTGGACGGTTTCTTCAGCTTTAACGTAAACATTTACTATCACATCGGTTATAACCGACGCCTGAACCCGCGACACAAGTTATAACCGCCGGAAAATCTTTAACCGACGAATCAAGACGAAAAGCGGGCCAAATACGTCGATGTTCTGCCCTATAAATACCCCTTCTAACCTCTGTTAACTTTTTCGCTCACAATCACCCTCTTTCCCGACGTAATTCCACTCGCCGGAAAACTTCTGCAACTCGCCGGAAAACCGAGCGTTTCACCTCTGAGCCTTACTGAACACTCAGGACTCATACCGAAGCCACCCACACTCATCTCAAGCTCCCTGAAGACTCTCTGCCGCAGGAAACACGTCGCCGGAACAACCTGCTGACATCGGAGCTTCACCGGCGAAACAGAGGAGTCCAGTTCGGTATACCTTACGCTTAATCTTTCATTCTTTTTATTTATCTCACCTGTAATTAACCGCAACACACTAACGAACTTGATTAAAATCGGTGAAACAGTCGGAATATGTTTTCTGGTTAAGACTGACGAAGAAGACGAAGTTCAGTATTATATAAGTATAATTAAAATCAAGATATAACTCGGGTTAGACACACAGTCCAGTGGTGGACTGTGTGCACATAAAACAGGCTTACGTCTCGAGTTCGATTCATGTCCCACGCATACTCGCCTTAATAAAAATATTCCTTTTTTTCTTACTGAACCGGATTCATTTCATATAGTTGTTAAGTATAATAAAAACCGGAATAATAACCAAGATAGACACACAGTCCAGTGGTGGACTGTGTGAACGTTTAATCACAGGTCACGAGTTCTAGTCCGGACTACCGCACCGGTCCGGACAATTATCAAACTTTTTATATAAGGCAGAAACGAAATAAGGTAGTTTGTATATAAGTATAATAAAAATCAGTTTATTTAACAAGTTAGACACACAGTCCAGCGGTGGACTGTGTGTTAACCTAAACCACAGGTCCCGGGTTCGAGACCTGTGGAGAGCACCGGTTCGACGCATTAAATCGTTTTTAAAAATAAATGATTTTCAGTTTAATTCAATTAGTATATAAATATAATTAAAAACAGAAATATTTCGGGTTAGACACGTAGCTCAGTTGGTAGAGCTGCGTGCACGCGAACGGGAGGTCTCGGGTTCGAGCCTCACCCGGCGCAAACAATTACACAGCCTGACCGGTCAACAAGTCAACGGTTAACTGTCGCAAAAAGTCAACTTTTTTTATTATTTTTATTTATTTATTTTATTTAAAAATCAATTAAAAATACTTAAAAATAACATTTTTAAGGTTAGAAAATAGCCTCAAACACACAAAAATATATCCAATCATCCTACTAAAATTGATTAATAAAATCCGTTTATTTACCAAACCATTATGTTATTATCTAGGTTAGTTTCACTCGTGGTTAAATCCAACTTCGTGCGTATTCATCATCATCAACCGAACGCACCCAATGTGAGTGAATCTTACAACTCCCCTTTTTAATTACACGTTTTGGGGTGTGTCATGTGTCACCAAAATTAACTCGTTTATTTAAACTTGTGCCATACCATATTGTGATCTAAACTTAGATTGTATATATTGTTTGTACTTATGTATTTCATATTGTCAAGTTATATGCAATTCATTCATTAGGCCCATCAGTTCCTCGTGAGAGACGAGTTGAGCAACGCGTGCCTCAAAACAAATCCCTTATTGTTCGTGTGTGTATTATTTAGTTTATATTGTTTGTAGTTATGTATTTCATATTGTCAAGTATATGCAAATCATTCATTAGGCCCATCAGTTCCTCGTGGGAGACGAGTTGAGCAACGCGTGCCTCAAAACGATCCATATTGTTCATGTGTGCATTATTTAATATTAAATGATTGGTGAATAAGTTTACGTCTATTTTTACTCATGTGTGGTTGTGCACTTTATTTTATAATCAATTAAATAAACTTGTTCAAATGTTTTCATAGGATTCACTCGCCAACTTTTTGTTGATCCAAAAACCATTTTTACACATAATACAGGTAAACAGGATGAAGCAAGGAAAACATAGGAAATGCCTTAGAAGAAAACAATGAAGCCTAAAATGATGTTTAGGACATGATGTAATTATGATTGTATATTTTCCATTAAATTGTATTAATGAATATGAAACGTCATAATAAATGTCATGAGCTTTAATGATAACCCAATCATGCCTCGATCACCTTTTCCGCTGCGGGTCGGGGTGTGACAGATTGGTATCAGAGCCATGACTATAGGGATATAGGATAGGTTATTAGACTCTTAGAGCCTATACTATAGTTTGCCTAAATTTTAATTGTTTAGGTGGTTACATACAAACTTATGATGTTTATTTGTTTCATATTTGTTTATACTTACAGTCAAACATACATACTTATATACACATTCATCATACATATTTCAATGTTCATATATTTAAATCATTTTCATACTCTCGTTATTCAAAGATTTTGTTGCAATTTTCAAATCTCATCAAAGTAAGTTCTGCGATGGGCATGTAGTAACTGGAAGGGTACAAGTACCGGTAGTCGGAACGTCCTGTCTAGGTTGGCATTCGTATAAATCCAATATAACGGACCAGTTTGCCTACCTGGGGACTAACGATGAGAGTACGAAGGACCTATTAGGCCAAAGCATGCCACACCAAACGTCGTTCGAACTAACCCCACTTTGAGGTGTCACCGTGTCTACACCTGGACACATTCCGAATATCATGCGTTATATACATATTTCTCGATTTTCTCCGGGTTTTAGTGTACGTAACCAGGCTAACACATGCGAACCATATGAAAAACCTGGTATTCATGGGGGCCCACATGATTACGAAGGTGAAGTATGGCGGCATGCCGGGCCTAATGACGAGCAAAGCCCAAGACATCCTATGGATGTAGTAGATTTATTTTTCTATAATTATTTTATGAATGTTCATTCCTAAATACAACCCATGATCCAAAAAAAAAACATCCAACTCATTCTCATGATGCGTATTCCTTGTAGATGTCTTCTAGCCTCGCCCGTAGGAAGATGAGAGCAGGAAAAGCCCGCGAGCGCATGGCTGCCTAAATCGCTCAACAAATGGCTGCCGTAATACCCAACATTGTAATCCAAGTCCAACAAGCTCTTGCCGCTAATCCTGCCAACCAAGAAGATCAAAATGTTATCAACCCTCCCCCAAATACCACTAAATGCACCTACAAGCATTTCAAATCATGCGACCCTCCAAAATACGAAGGGACTGAGGGTGTCACCGCTCTCCTCCATTGGTTTGAAGAAATGGAGAACACTTTTCTAAATTGTGATTGCCCCGATGATCGCAAAGTGCTATATGCTACCGGTCGTTTATATAGAATAGCACTTACTTGGTGGAATACAGAGAAGGCCAAACGAGGTGTTGAAGATGCTATGACTTTAACTTGGGATGAATTGAAGGAAATCATGACCAGACGATTTTGCCCAAGGAGCGAAATCAAGAAATTAGAAGACTAGTTTTATTCGTTGAAGCAAAAGGAAGGAGACCACACCACATACAACAAAAGATTCCTCGAGTTACATCAAATGGTTCCCAACTTGTTCACTCCCCTCTACCGTTTGGTCGAGCACTACATTCGAGGTCTTCCGTCAAAGATTCAAGACTCTGTAATAAGTACCACGCCTGCAACTTTGGAAGCAGCAATGGAGCTAGCAACAGAGCTCACCGAGAACCGAATCCGGAACAAAGACTTCAAGGAGGAGAAGAAGAAGGATAAAGCATCGACTGAAACTTCAAACTCCACCCAAACCGAATCCCCTTCTCAACCCACTTTTAAGAGAAACAGAGACGGGCAACTTTTCGCTACTACCCAACGTAATCAACCAGTTTTACAAGCCATACCCATCCAAGCTATCCCAATCACTCAAGTGGCACCCAACTCAACTTACCCAAATAAGAAACCATATCTTGGACCTCACCCTCGATGTAACACATGTTTTTATCACCATCCCCTTACCTTACCTTGTCGACTATGTGCAACTTGTGGACGCTATGGTCATTTGAGCAAGGTTTGCCGCACCACTCAAAACCAAATCTCCCCCCCTACTCAAAACATGATCCAAACCTATCATCAACCTCAATACCCCATGTTCCCATATGTTTGAGCTTGTTTTAATTGTGGCGACCCTACCCACTTTAGAAACACGTGCCCTCGATTGGTTAACATCATAAACGCTCAAGCTCAATCAAACCCAGTTAACCAAGTAAATCAAGAAAACCCAATCACTAGGCCACCAGCAAGAGGAAGAGTTTTCAACATCAACGCCAATCCGGTCGAAGATAATGACGGCCCAAACGAAACCACCCAACTAGTCCTCTTCACCGAAAATCAAGATTCAACTCCAATCGTTTAGTTTTATGTTTTTCTTTATGTTTTAGAATCACATAGAACCAATCATAACTTAAGGATAAAGCCAATGAGAATTTGACAAGAATATGGTGGATACGCCGCTGGTACTTCCTATATATAAGTATTCTTGCCAAAGGATCAGAGGCATTATCTGGCGGTTATGAGAGGTTCCATGTATAAACTGTTTGAGTGATTATTGTTTATTATTTTCAGTACATGCAATACGATCGGCTCCGTTTGATTGAGCCTTGATCGCACAGACATTTTTCATTTTCAGTACATGCAATACGATCGGCTCCGTTTGATTGAGCCTTGATCACACAGACATTTTCATTTTCAGTACATGCAATACGATCTTGTGGTTTTGTGTTTGTTGTAGAGTCACATAGAACTATCATAACTCGCGGATAAAGTCAACGAAAATTTGACAAGAATATGGTGGATACGCCGCTGGTACTTCCTATATATAAGTATTCTTGTCAAAGGATCGGAGGCATTATCAGGCGGTTATGAGAGGTTCCATGTATAAACTGTTTGTGTGATAATTGTTTAGATTAAATTTATTATTTTCAGTACATGCAATACGATCGGCTCCGTTTGATTGAGCCTTGATCGCACAGACATTTTTCATTTTCAGTACATGTAATACGATCGGCTCCGTTTGATTGAGCCTTGATCGCACATACATTTTCATTTTCAGTACATGCAATACGATCTTTTGGTTGTTGTGTTTATTGTAGAGTCACATAGAACTAATCATAACTTGTGGATAAAACCAACGAAAATTTGACAAGAATATGGTGGATACGCCGCTGGTACTTCCTATATATAAGTATTCTTGCCAAAGGATCAGAGGCATTATCAGGCGGTTATGAGAAGTTCCATGTAGGATTTAGTATGTTTTGGTTGAAGTTTGTTCATCATACATTTCTTTGTGTATTCAATTTCATCATTTATAGAAGTTGAGCTATGTCTCACTTCCACAATGACTAACCTCTCCATCATAACAAACGAGAGAGGTACTGTCATCATTCAAACATGTATACTTTCAGAATTTAGACTCAAGCTGTGGTTGTTGTGTTGTTTATGTTTTATAGTCACATAGGACTAATCATAATTCACTGATAAAACCAATGAAAATTTGATGAGAATATGGTGGATACGCCGCTGGTACTTCCTATATATAAGTATTCTTGTCAAAGGATCAGAGGCATTGTCAGGCGGTTATGAGAAGTTCTATGTAGGATTTAGTAGTTTCTTGGTGACTAATCATAACTTGCGGATAAAACCAACGAAAATTTGACAAGAATATGGTGGATACGCCGCTGGTACTTCCTATATATAAGTATTCTTGCCAAAGGATCAGAGGCATTATCAGGCGGTTATGAGAAGTTCCATGTAGGATTTAGTATTGTCTTGGTTGAAATTTGTGTTACATTCATATCATCTCGCCATTTAAAGAAATTGGATTGTGTTCTATTTCTACATAAACTAACCTCTCCATCATAACAAACGAGAGAGGAACTGTCACCATTCAAACATATATGCTATCAGAATGTGGATTCAAATATTGGTTGTTGTGTTATTTATGTTCTAGAGTTACATTATAGGACCAATCATAACTTACTGATAAAACCAATGAAAATTTGACAAGGATATGGTGGATACGCCGCTGGTACTTCATATATATAAGTATTCTTGTCAAAGGATCAGAGGCATTGTCAGACGGTTATGAGAAGTTCTATGTAGGATTTAGTAATTTCTTGGTACATTAGTTGTTGTGTTTATTTATGTTCTAGAGTCATATCATAGAACCAATCATAACTTACTGATAAAACCAATGAAAATTTGACAAGAATATGGTGGATACGCCGCTGGTACTTCCTATATATAAGTATTCTTGTCAAAGGATCAGAGGTATTGTTAGACGGTTATGAGAAGTTCCATGTAGGTTGTAGTATTAGAAGTTTTGCTTTAGGATATAACCATATCCTTCCAAACATATCAAAACTCTTACGCATGATATCATATTTAGCGAATCAACTCTGCTTATCAATATTTTACCGTAGGCAACAAAAAGCGATTCCTGTAACAGGGTACTTAACCCTTACAAGGGACGTTACCGCCTCAAACAAAAACTTAAACTCTTACTCTTTTTTCTAAGCATGTAACTGTCAAACTAAACACCATCATTTTTAGTCGAATATATCACTACTTAAATTTCGGGACGAAATTTCTAAAAAGCAGGGGATACTGTAACATCCGTAAAAAAACGGATTTTACCAAACCCGCTCCGTTTATTAACCGAACAATCAGTTAAAAATTTCGTTGCGTATTTAATGCCCAAATTAATTTTAAACGATACATAATTAATAAGTATATTGGAATATATAATTTGTTTTTGAAAAACTGTTAAAAATAATGAAATAAAAATAATAAACTGCTGCCGGGTTTCGAACTCGGGTCAGCCAGCGAGTCAACAAGTGACTTAACACTCATCCATCAAACCACTGCGCCACTTGTGATTCTTGTTTATTATTAGAGACAATTAATTCATATCATAAATCTCAAATTCAAAAACCGACGCGCCCAATCGCAGTCGTCGGAAATCCCGGCGATCTCGCGAGATTGGACGGTTTCTTCAGTTTTAACGTAAACATTTACTATCACATCGGTTATAACCGACGCCTGAACCCGCGACACAAGTTATAACCGCCAGAAAATCTTTAACCGACGAATCAAGACGAAAAGCGGGCCAAATACGTCGATGTTCTGCCCTATAAATACCCCTTCTAACCTCTGTTAACTTTTTCGCTCACAATCACCCTCTTTCCCGACGTAATTCCACTCGCCGGAAAACTTCTGCAACTCGCCGGAAAACCGAGCCTTTCACCTCTGAGCCTTACTGAACACTCAGAACTCATACCGAAGCCAACCACACTCATCTCAAGCTCCCTGAAGACTCTCTGCCGCAGGAAACACGTCGCCGGAACAACCTGCTGACATCGGAGCTTCGCCGGCGAAACAGAGGAGTCCAGTTCGGTATACCTTACGCTTAATCTTTCATTCTTTTTATTATCTCACCTGTAATTAACCGCAACACACTAACGAACTTGATTAAAATCGGTGAAACAGTCGGAATATGTTTTCTGGTTAAGACTGACGAAGAAGACGAAGTTCAGTATTATATAAGTATAAGTAAAATCAAGATATAACTCGGGTTAGAAACACAGTCCAGTGGTGGACTGTGTGCACATAAAACACGCTTACGTCTCGAGTTCGATTCATGTCCCACGCATACTCGCCTTAATAAAAATGTTCCTTTTTTTCTTACTGAACCGGATTCATTTCATATAGTTGTTAAGTATAATAAAAACCGGAATAATAACCAAGATAGACACACAGTCCAGTGGTGGACTGTGTGAACGTTTAATCACAGGTCACGAGTTCGAGTCCGGACTACCGCACCGGTCCGGACAATTATCAAACTTTTTATATAAGGCAGAAACGAAATAAGGTAGTTTGTATATAAGTATAATAAAAATCAGTTTATTTAACAAGTTAGACACACAGTCCAGCGGTGGACTGTGTGTTAACCTAAACCACAGGTCCCGGGTTCGAGACCTGTGGAGAGCACCGGTTCGACGCATTAAATCGTTTTTAAAAATAAATGATTTTCAGTTTAATTCAATTAGTATATAAATATAATTAAAAACAGAAATATTTCGGGTTAGACACGTAGCTCAGTTGGTAGAGCTACGTGCACGCGAACGGGAGGTCTCGGGTTCGAGCCTCACCCGGCGCAAACAATTACACAGCCTGACCGGTCAACAAGTCAACGGTTAACTGTCGCAAAAAGTCAACTTTTTTTATTATTTTTATTTATTTATTTTATTTAAAAATCAATTAAAAATACTTAAAAATAACATTTTTAAGGTTAGAAAATAGCCTCAAACACACAAAAATATATCCAATCATCCTACTAAAATTGATTAATAAAATCCGCTTATTTACCAAACCATTATGTTATTATCTAGGTTAGTTTCACTCGTGGTTAAATCCAACTTCGTGCGTATTCATCATCATCAACCGAACGCACCCAATGTGGGAGAATCTTACAACTCCCCTTTTTAATTACACGTTTTGGGGTGTGTCATGTGTCACCAAAATTAACTCGTTTATTTAAACTTGTGCCATACCATATTGTGATCTAAACTTAGATTGTATATATTGTTTGTACTTATGTATTTCATATTGTCAAGTTATATGCAATTCATTCATTAGGCCCATCAGTTCCTCGTGAGAGACGAGTTGAGCAACGCGTGCCTCAAAACAAATCCCTTATTGTTCGTGTGTGTATTATTTAGTTTATATTGTTTGTAGTTATGTATTTCATATTGTCAAGTATATGCAAATCATTCATTAGGCCCATCAGTTCCTCGTGGGAGACGAGTTGAGCAACGCGTGCCTCAAAACGATCCATATTGTTCATGTGTGCATTATTTAATATTAAATGATTGGTGAATAAGTTTACGTCTATTTTTACTCATGTGTGGTTGTGCACTTTATTTTATAATCAATTAAATAAACTTGTTCAAATGTTTTCATAGGATTCACTCGCCAACTTTTTGTTGATCCAAAAACCATTTTTACACATAATACAGGTAAACAGGATGAAGCAAGGAAAACATAGGAAATGCCTTAGAAGAAAACAATGAAGCCTAAAATGATGTTTAGGACATGATGTAATTATGATTGTATATTTTCCATTAAATTGTATTAATGAATATGAAACGTCATAATAAATGTCATGAGCTTTGATGATAACCCAATCATGCCTCGATCACCTTTTCCGCTGCGGGTCGGGGTGTGACAGGGAATATCGTGACGTAAGTTGATAACATCATAGACAATTAAACACAGCACAACGGAAGTCTTGGATTTAAATTACTATTACAAACCAAATGTTCGAAAAACAAAATAATATAAAGACGGCTCGTAATAGAAGATCCACAGGCGGATCACAAATTGTACAAATGAAAGAATGTAAAACAGATTTTGGGCAGATCTATGATTTGCAAGATCCACTTATCACTACCGAGCATTTCCAGCCTATTTTCATATTGTACCTGCAAGCTTAGTCTTTTGAAAATACGTCAGATTTCGCTGGTAAATACAACCAACTGACTCATTTTGAAAACATTTAAAAATATTTTAACCTTGTTAATAGATTCACATGTTTGTCCATACATACAGTGCCCAGTACGAAAACCGAGACATGATGAACTACACACCACTGACGAACTCACGAAGGAGTTATCCCAACGTTGTGGGTAATTGCATTTGAGCGTCTGTCGGGTGTATGCCTACACCCCGCGCTAAGGTCGTGGTCATTATCTAATGTAATGAGGCAAGGATATCCAGAATACGGTAGTTAACCTCGATGTTTCCAAGCGGTAATAGTTTACCGTAACCCAAGCCCGTATAGGGGAAATAAGTCGAGAGTATTTACCTGAGCTAGTCTTCGTTTAAACGTAAGAGTTATTAACTCAGCCGTACACAAAAAGCACTAAGTGCAGATAGCATTAACCAAAATGTCTCTAGTCTGGATTATGGCATAAGCTAACCAATTAAATACTAATGGTCTTATTTAAGTCATAGACTTAGACCGACTAGCGTACTTGATCAAAACGTATAACGCTAGATTAAACGATGATTGGATAGAATGTACTTTTATTCCCAACAAGTACTTTGAATTGTGTAATATGGATAAACTATGAACATTCTAGATTTTGAGACTTAAATGACAAGGTTAGACCCGTTTTTGTTAATTTTCGTAAACTAGTTACATATGCTTACCCGTACGCATATCAGCGATATCCGGTAACCGGATAAGTCATGGACAAGTTCTATATACCATTATTCTTTAAATAAGTTGTGATATCAGTAAGATATCAACTTATATGCCCGTTAAGGTTTTAAAATGAAACTATGCCTTACAAGGGCATTTTGGTAATTATATACCGTGTAAAAGGAACTTGAATAAAATTTAAGATTATGACCATAAGTATTCTGGAAAAATAATTATTTTATGATATAATATCAGTAGGAACATGATAATATGTGTAATTTATCTTTTATGACCAAACTATGCACCAAAGGGGCATTTTGGTCATTTTACACATAGTTTATAAATTACTTGGGATTCTGAGTTTATATGATGTACCTACTATAAAAATATTTAAAATGAGTTTTGAAATCAGTAGATAACAAGTCTTGGTTGGTAAATATGGTTTAACCATACTATGAACCGAAACGACGCTTATGTCGTAAAATGACGATTTGTGTGATGTTTAATGAAAACTGATGTTAAGGTCAAGTTAACATGTCTTAGATATGTTACTTAATATAACATATCAGTAGGCAAAAGGTTTAATTTAAAAAGACATGATTAAAGCCGTTTTATAAGCCAGAGGGCCTTATCGTCATTTATCGACATAATACAAGGACTTGTTCATAAACCCAGTTTATAATCTGGTTTGACATTCCGAATAATCCTACTTATAGTATTATATCAGTAGGAGACTCATTTTCAATTCCATTATCATTTAAACCTCATTTTATGCAAAAAGGACATTTTAGTCAAAATGGCATAATTACGGAACTTGTGCATAAACTCAGATTCTGATTATGATCATGTAATATAACCTCAGAGGGTTATGCCACATAATATTATGATCATAATGCAACTTTAGATCAGTGGCTAACTGTTAGAACTTTTGAGACCGTTGGTGCTTGATTATCCATAGTTTGAGCTAGTTTGTAATAGTTAGACAATGTTAAAGGGTCAAAAGTGTAATATTGTGAAACTTATATGTACGTGGCGTATTTAACGACCCAGCGTATTTAATAAATACGCTGGGTGATCACTCTGTATATATACATGGTTCAATGAATGTATGTCCAAGTTTATTGGACAGATTTTGGTGATCTTCTTGTGTTGTGATTTTTGCTATTGTGCTTACACCCGAATATCTAGGTGCTGTTATTGATTACATGTTATTGGGATTTTATATACAACACTAGTTGTTTGATCCATACAAGATTCTTCATCTTCTTTGCTTGGTTTTCTTAGTATTAGCACATTCAAACAACTAATCCATAGTTGTTTGGGTGATAACAATCAACCACTGTGATCCGGATACGTTTTGGGACTCACAATTTGGTATCAGAGCCTTTGTGCTCTTGCTTGTTTGAGTTTTTGTTATGATTTGTCAAGTTTTGAAGGTTTTACAAAAGTTTTCAAAGTTTTATGGTTTTTCAAATCTTTGGGATTAAAATGGCTTGATCTGGTGCGTTTAATCTTTGGGATGTTGTTAATCAGTAGTTTGGTAAACATTTTGGTCATTTAGCTGCAAAGAAACATGAATTTTGGGTTGTTTTTGGGTGATTAGAGGGTTTTTGTTCGTACTAAAACCCTTCTGGGCGTAATTATTCTTAAAGCCAGCATAGATATTCTTGAAGATAGCGTAATTATCTTTGAAGCTGGCGTATTTAACTTGAATTTCACGTAGTTAACAAATACGCTGATTCTTAAACCAGCGGATTTATAAAATTGTCAGCGTAATTGTACCAGCGAATTTAATCGAAGGCGACTTCGAAATCAGTGATACTAATCCTCACCGATTTTATCATGGTGTTCAGCGAAATTAACTAAACCTTTGCTTGTTTTTGAATATCCAGCGGATTTAGCATTTTGCAGGACAAAATCACCGATCCCATCAGCGTAATTGTTTCCAAGTGCAGCGTATTTGATCTCTGGTCCAGCGTATTTACCTCCTAGCGAGTGTAGTTGTTCTCTGATTCAGCAAATCCCAGCGTAGTTGATCATCGTTCATCCATCATGTCTCTAAATCAACTCAATCCGGTTGCCCAATCCGAACTTGAAACTGGAACTGCTACAAGGCCACCAAAGTTGAAAGGTTCGGAAGATTTCAGCAGTTGGAAAAACAGGATCAAATCTTTTTTTGAGTACCGATTATACCCAATGGACAGTCACTGTGGGCCCACACGTTCCTATGATAATACGTGACGATATCCGTACTATCAATGAAGACCCTTCAACATTTATAGATGAAGATAGGATGCTCATTCAACGTGACCGGAGGGCTCACGCTGCTCTTACTATGGCGCTGTCGAAAGATGATAACAACCTGTTTGAAGAATACACTTCGGCACATGAACTGTGGTTGGCTCTAATCGACCATTTATGAAGGTAATGAGGAACTCATGGAGAACAAACGAGACATGGTGCAGAAAGAATATGATATGTTTGGAAGTATCCGTGGCGAAAGCTTGTCAGACCACATAAGTCGATTTCTGGGGGTGTTGAGCAAGATGAAGAAAGTGGGAAACCCAGTTGCAAATTATGCATCAATTAAGAAGCTGCTAGATTCTCTACCAAAAGAATGGAGTCTTCAATGCATGATGATTAAGAGAACTTTCCTCACCAGCACAACTTCGGTCATACTCTCGAATTTGATTAACACCTTAAAAGCCTTTGAAATGGACATTGTCAAACGAGAGATGAGTCAAACTGGATATTCTCAGAAGACGTCTCAGCAAGTTGCTGCAACCTCGGTTCCCAAGAATATGGCATTTCTTGCTCCTGTCACCTCATGTGGATTAAATTCCCAAAGTGCTGTCGAATCCTATTCGAATGCTTCCGCGAACTCTGTGAAGGCCTCGTCATCCTCCGAGAAGACCACCATGGCCAGCGACACTCAAGCACTTAAAATTTCCACAGAACATGTAGCTCTTTTTAATACTTTCTTAAGCAGCTACGAGGCGCTTATGTCGGGAGAGTTGAAGAGAGACTTCCTCACAACTGAGGATATGTATCAAGTAGATCCAGACGACATGGAGGAGATGGATCTGAAGTGGCAGATGGCAATGATCACTCTATGGCTAAAGAAATTCCAAGATAAAACGGGAAAGAGGTTGGCTCTTGGAAAGGCTGGATCTGACAAGTCCAAGCTCAGGTGCTATAACTGCAAAAACTTGGGCCATTTCAAAAGAGAGTGTCCGTTGCTGAAGAACGAGAATATTCCCGAAATCAACCAGACAAGGAGGCCGATTGCCATTGAGGGAAATGACAACCCTGCTGACAATAATCCTAAGGCTTTAGTTGTGGAGGATTATGACTGGTCGGAGGAGATAGCTGAGGCAAAGGGAGAAGTAAACATGACCCTCATGGCAAACATCACCACTGTCTCTGCCACATCTGCTTCAAATGGTGTTGAAAAACAAACCTCCAAGATTCCAAAAGATGACACTAGTTTGAAAAGCATCATCTCTCCTGCCTCATAGAAGAGACAACAGAAAGCTGAAATGAATGAGTCAAAGCCTGCTGTTCAAGAAGTCAACAGTACCAGCAAGAATGAAGCGGTTGGAACATCCACTACCGCCATGAAATCAGAAGCCGAGGATAAGGATTTGGTAAACAGCATTCCATATGAATTTAAGGCAAAGCTATGCTCAAAACCATGTTTGAACGTCGTGGCACACTACAAATCACTCAACCGTGATATAATTAAGGAAAAAGAAAAAGTTTTGAAAATAAATCAAGAACTAAAAGAAAATGAGGCTGCATATCAGCGAAAGTTGAATTCAACCATAGCTGAAATGCAGACTCTAAAGGAATTTGTTTTCAGAAAAGACTTTATCATAAATGATTTGACAGAAAAGCTAGAAAAATCCCAAAACGAAAATAACAAATTGCAGATCATTATTGATAAATGAAAAATTAGTAAAAAAACACTGGTTGATATTGTAAACTGCCAACGACCGACATTCATAAAGAATAGAATTGGATATAAAGATAAATTTGGAAACGAAAGAAAATTATTTCCTCGACTGCACAGCAAAAACTATGTTCCTATCCCATCTCCTCATCCTAAAAACGACTTAATCAATAAAAATGATCTTTTGGATCAAAGTATTTTTTATAAATCCGAAAACAACACTAACCTTTCCGAAAGTAATGCAGATCTGTGCGAGAGTAAGGAAGATGTGTGCGATGGGGAAGATGATTGTGGAGGGATGAAAATAGGAATAGGCTATTCAGGGGACAGTTATTCAACTGTAAACTGGTTTGCCTAGAATTGTGATAAGACGAACAAAATTTCTATTCGAGATAACTGTAATAGTTTTTCTAGGATGGATGATTGTAACGGCCTTATGCCTAAATTAAATATTCGAGATGACTGTAATGGCCATGTGGCTACACTTAAGGCTCACAACCAAGGGCTTACTAAGGTTGAGGGTCATGACCTAAACTTTGTTCTTAATGATGAAAATGTTATGCTTGAATCTCCTGTATTTGTGCCAGAGTTAAAGAAAAACAGTTTTGGAAAATTCCTTACAGAGGAAATTCCAGAATTTGTTCCATCAGTTGCAGGTACATCAGAGACTGATAAAGACTTCACTGAAGATTCAAGCACAACAACTTCAGAAAGTGATGAAGAAAGGTCAGATGAAAGTCAAGAATCAAACTCCTCATCAGACAGCGAGCACAGTGAAGTCGACATTGAAGATAAACATCATCCTGATAATAAACTGAAGAAAGCCAAAGATTCAAGCCACGTTACATCATCAAACTCCTCAAGATGCTCCAGATTCTCATCACATACATCATCTTCACACTCAGCACTCAGGAAGAAAAGATCGAGTCAAAAACAATGTTTTCACTGTGGTCATTTAGGACGTACGACGAAACATTGCAAAAGCAAGAAATTTTCTAAACCTAGTCAAGATCTCGTTAAAAGTTTTACGGATCAGTTTGATAATTTAAAGAAATCAGTAAAATGCATAGTCGATTCAACTTGTTTTTGGAAAAGAAAAGAAAACTCTCTTGCTCAAAATCATGATAGAACTAATGTAAAGCAAGTCTGGGTTCCAAAAGCTAGCTAATCTGTACATACTTTTGTTGTTGTTGTTGTATAACAGAATAAAATTCAGAAATGTCTTCGGATGCTCATGGAATATATTTGGTATGTTGACAGCGGTTGCTCCAGGCACATGACCGGGTTAAAGGATCTGCTTACAACCTTTCGAGTTATCAATGGTGACTTTGTATCCTTTGCCGGAGACGAAGAGGGAGGAAAAATCGTCGGAATGGGTGACGTCGTGTCAGAAGCACCCACTTTGGAGAATGTGAACTATTCCAGAATTGTGTTACAATCTCATGAGTGTTTCACAAGTCTGTGACAAAGGAATTGCGGTGCTGTTCAATGACACGGAGTGCTTATTCCTCAAACCCGGTTACTCCGTCCCTAAAGAAATGATCATGCTTAGAGCTTCCCATCAAAATAGCACCTACGTGCTAAATATAAAGAATGCCAAATCAAATGAGCAAATGACATGTCTTATGTCAAAAGCATCTGAATCGGAATCACTGTTGTGGCACAGGCGTTTGGGGCATGTGAATTTTAAGAACATAAATAAACTTTCAAAATTAAATATAGTAAGAGGTTTACCTATGAAAGATTTTCCTTTTTCTGAAAAGTGTATCGCATGCGCCCAAGGAAAGCAACATAAAAAGCCTCATAAGTCCAAAGCAGTGAATACGATATCTGCCCCACTGCAATTACTTCACATGGATCTTTTCGGCCCAATTAGCGTTAAAAGTTTAGCTAAAAGATCTTATTGTTTGGTGATTACAGATGATTTCTCACGGTTTTCATGGGTATTCTTTCTTGAAGCCAAAAGCGAAACGACATCCATTCTGAAGAGCTTCATTCCCATGATTGAAAATGTGATCAAGCTGAAAGCCAACTCCATCAGAAGCGACAACGGATCTAAATTTAAAAATCATACGTTTGTGTCCTTCTGTGCAGATAAGGGAATTCGCCTCCAATACAGCACTGCCAGGACTCCTTAGCAAAACGGGGTAGCAGAACGCAAAAACAGAACTCTCATCAAAGCTGCAAGAACTATGCTTGTTGACTCTAAGCTTCCCATAATCTTCTAGGCTGAAGAAGTCAACACAGCATGCTATGTTTTGAATCGTGTTCTTATCGTCAAACCTCACGGAAAGACAGCCTATGAACAACTTTTCAAAAGGAAGCCTCTGATAGATTTCTTCAGACCGTTCAGTACTGAAGACAATCTCATCAAGTTTGAAGCAGTCGGTGACGTGTGCTACTTCATGGGATATTCATCTTCTCAAAAGGCATATCGAGTCTACAACAAACAGACCAAGATGGTGATTGAATCGTACTACGTCGATTTTCAAGAAGGAAACTCCACTAACACTGGAAGCGCTCCGAACTGGTTCTATGACGTGGATATTATATTCAACACTTTCAGCATCGATGAACCCATCACTAAATCCGAACCTGCAGAATCCACTCCATTGGATCCATTGTTTGATGCTTCAGACATTGGTTTTACTCCTTTTACAACTCGTTTCACCCCTGCCTCTCCTACTCTTCCGGTGTTCGAGGTAAATGGTGACACATCTGCTGAGAATGCATCCGCACATGATGATTCTTCTTCACAGCAGGATGTGGATGAACCACCCAAAGAAGACGAAACTCCAATTATCTACGTCGATGAACATTTTTCAAATCTGCCTCAACAAGTTGAATCTCACACCAATGCAGGGTACAAGACCAATCGAAACCATCCAATTGAAAATGTCATCGGTTCTGTTGAAGATGGAGTTTGAACACGCGGACAAACACATACCATCAACACAGGACTGTAGGCAGCTTTTCTCTCGCAGTCTGTCCCAAGAGATATCAAAGTAGCTATTCAAGATTCAAGTTGGGTACAAGCTATGCAAGAAGAATTAGCCCAATTTCAGAAACTTAAAGTCTGGGAACTCGTTGACGGAAAGTATCCAATTGGTACCAAGTGGGTGTTTCGCAACAAGATGGACGATCGTGGTGTTGTTATCAAGAATAAGGCTAGATTAGTGGTTCAAGGGTTTCGACAAGAAGAGGGGATTGACTACGAGAAGTTTTTGCACCGGTTGCATGCTTAGAAGCTATCAGAATCTTCTTAGCCTATGCTTCGTTCAAAAACTTTAAGGTGTTTCAAATGGATGTAAAGAGTGCTTTTCTGTATGGGAAAGTGAAAGAAGAAGTCTATGTCTGTCAACCTCCAGGTTTTGAAGATCCTTACTTCCCCACAAAATACGACAAGCTTGACAAAGCTCTATATGGTCTTCACCAAGCTCCTCGAGCATGGTACGAGACTTTGTCAACATATCTTCTGGAGTGTGGATACTCAAGAGGCCAAATTGACATGACTCTCTTCACTAAAAGGATTGGAGAAGATGTGATGTTGGTTCAAATCTACGTAGATGATATCATTTTTGGGTCGACTAATGTAGCCCTTTGTAGAGAATTCGAGAAGGTGATGAAAGCGAAGTTCGTGATGAGTATGATGGGAGAACTCACGTTTTTCTTAGGATTAGAAGTGAAGCAAAGAAAAGATGGCATCCTCATTCATCAGGCTAAGTATATCAGAGATATTCTTTCCAAGTACAACATGAATGATTGCAAATCCGCCAGCACTCCTTTTGCCGCTCAGACGGAACTCACTTCTTGGTTTGTTAATGTATCTGACCGCTAGCAGGCCTGACATAATGTGGGTTGTCTGTCTTTGTGCCCGCTTTCAGACGAATCCCAAAGAATCGCATGATGCTGCCGTCAAGAGAATCTTTCGCTATCTTAAAGGAACTCCAATGCTTGGTTTGTGGTATCCTAAAGATAGTTATTTTGATCTAATTGCTTACTCTAACAATGATCATGCAGGTTGCAAAGTAGACAGAAAATCTGTCTCAGGAGGCTGCCAATTCTTAGGAAATCGTCTTATTTCGTGGCAGAGCAAAAAGCAGACAACAGTCTCTACATCTACCGCTCAGGCTGAATACACGGAAGCTTACAGTTGCTGTTCACAAGTCCTTTGGATACAGAATCAGTTGTTAGATTATGGGATCAACATCATGAAGACTCTAATATTCATCGACGATGAAGCGTGTCTGGGGATTGTGAAGAATCCTATCCACCACTCCAGAATGAAGCACATCGAAATTCGCATTCATGCGATTAGAGATGCGTACGAGAAAGGATACATCCAAGTGGTACCAGTGGATTCAGTGCAACAAAAAGCTGATATATTTACGAAAGCCTTCGATAAAGCTCGATTCAACCAGGTGGTAACCTCGTTGGAAATGGTGAACTTCTTTGAGTGGAATTGACCTTTGGTGTTAAAAAAAATGGTTTTCATAATCAATAACAATCTCATAAATTGTGCCCAACAAAAAGATTTTCTGTAAGGTTAAAATTTATTTTCAAGCAATGGATTCTCGAAAATAAAATTTTAAGGGGGGAAGTTTTCCAGAAAATACAGTTGAGACATAATCCTTTCTTTGGCACCTGCACGAGAAATGATAGAAAAACTGCTAACACTTTTGTTCTGATCTTAAAACAGAAAAAGATTAAGGCCTCAAGCAACGACGTGTCAGTAGATTCAGCAATACCTTGAAGTAAACTGCGAAAAGGAGACAAACTCTAATGATCACATAAGAATTCTGAATACACACAATGTTGTGCAACTTGTGGGTAACACGTTGCGGCGTATGGCTTAATGGTCTTAAATCTTGCGTTGATAGATTGCCAAAGTCCGAGATTTTGGGTCTTTATATTGACTAATCATTCGGGGATATCATAGTTGCTCTTCTGCTGCATCCAGATATATGCTGACCTAGACACAATTATGATATCTTTTCAAAAAGAGCCTTTGCGGCCAAAACCCTACACAAATGAAGCTCTCATTGAGAATCATTCAAGTGCTTAAAACGTACCGCATTTGGTATCTGTCATAGCCCTCGTTAGACCTTGGTCTCTTTGTTGTACGGAAGTACTGACCTGAACACCAATTGTCCAACGTTGAACTTTCAAATACGAATGAGGTCAATATATTCACCTGCTATGAGGAATCTTTGCGCATACCTTGATCGCGGGGGTATGTCCTGATGTGGGACTCACGGGCACAACATTCTGACTGTTTCAGTATGAGTGGGGGAACATTGAATTTCTTGTCAATATTACCGCAACATGATAAAAAGGATCTCCGATCGCATGATTGAAAAGATAGGTGCATGGATTTAAAAGGACAAACACACTAACAATTTTTCTTGTGCCTTAATTATTTAATATATCTAATATTTTATCTCAAACGAACGAAGTGTTACCAGTATGATCTTTTGCAGGAAAGTCACAGGATTCATGTCAGTTAGCATAAATTTTGTGTGAAAAGGAAGCCTACCGAACCCAAAAACAACTTTCAGGATCCAGATTGCAATTTTTCATTTTTCTTAAGCTTATTTTTTTAAATGCTTGCACTATTTTTAATAAAAAAGGGGCACGTTTTTCGAGAATGTTAAAATTTTCGAGCGTATTTGTTTCTAAGTTTTCTTAAAGATGAAGATATCTTACAAACATATCAACGCAGCGT
Organism: Scalesia atractyloides; assembly: GCA_947069175.1. Classification (NCBI taxonomy): domain Eukaryota; kingdom Viridiplantae; phylum Streptophyta; class Magnoliopsida; order Asterales; family Asteraceae; genus Scalesia; species Scalesia atractyloides. The sequence goes on from CAMTDV010000169.1 coordinate 59,780, forward strand.
ATTTAATAAATAATCTGGAAGGGAAGTATGTATATATACTTCAGTTTCATTTTTCTGCAAATAATTTCAAAAACTTTCTCAAATCTTCATCATCTTCTTCAACCGAAAACTTAACAACCCGCTTTCTGATTTAAATATTCTTCTAGTGAATCTGAAAGGAGTCGATATCGGTATGGATTAGATATTCAAATATCCATTGGTCTTTGTTTGATTATGTTTTAAATCTTGGATTTCGGTCTGCATTGCATACATATATTTGAATCTGGCTTCAATCCGGTTTTCATGGGTTTATCAAGAAAAATTTGAAGTCAGCGTATTTATTACGAATTCAGCATAGATAATTTTGAATGTGGCGTAATTATCACAAACTCCTGAGTCAGCGGATTTAAGTCTTGAACGCGAGTTCAAGCAATCGGCGTAATTGACAATTACGCTGGTAATCTAGCGTAGATAATTATCTTCGCTGGATTCCTTCTCGAGTCAAAATCTTAAATCCGCTACTCTTGTGCAACGTACATAATACTTAGTCAGCGTAGTTGTATCTATGTCTCTTGCACAGTCATGTACCCGGCGTACTTAGTAGGTTTTACCCGGCGTAAATATTAGCGGATTTATAAATGTATTTTGTATATATCCCTTTATTATTATTAAACACTTATATATATTTATATTTATATATATATATTTATATATATATAATTATGTACATAAATCTAACTTAGCTCGTTTTCGATTTCAGAAATGGTGAAGGAAATCGTCTGGGATAAAACACGAAAGCATAATCAGCCGTGCAAACTGGTTCCACCTCCAAGTGATTTTGAAGATGTAGCGGAGTGGATAAACTCAAGCAGGATTAGCTATGATGTTCAAGCTGATCCGATCATTTACAACATCCATATTGAAGAGTTTTGGAAAACCGCCAAGGTGTCAACAGTAAATGAAGTTAAGAGAATCACGGCTACAGTGAGGAACAAAAAGATTGTAGTAACAGAAGAAAATGTACGTAGAGTCCTTAGTCTGGGAGACAAGCACAGTGATCCCTTAGGGTTAAAAAGGACGACATCCTCGGTGGTTTTAAGGGGATGAGGTATGTTTGAGATTTCAGAGAGAAGAAGAGATCAAGAGAAAGAGGCTTACCAAGGATTGGAGATTCATTCTTCATGTATTTGCTATGAGCTTGGCGCACAAAAAAGGAGGATATGATGGATTGAACTTAGAATGGTCGGCTGCTATGCTCAACCTTTGCACAAAACAGCCATTCAATATCTCCGGTCTGATATTTTACTGCATGGTTGATAACTCCAATTCCTCCACATGGCCCATGTACCCACGGTTTGTTCAGCTCCTCATCAACAACCAACATCTAAGTCTCCCTCATGACGGTGATCTGTACAAGTTTCAGTTACCAACAAGTCGTCAGATTACAGAACTGAAAACTGAAGAATGGGTAATGTTCCATCAGTGGATGTATAGGGAAGAAAGATACCCTGTTGTGAAGGAAGCCTATGAGAAATACAGAGAACGTGTTAAGAAAAAGAGACAAGGAGATGGTGATGAGGAAGTGGAAGAGGAAGAAGAGGAAACCGAGCAGATGGTTAGAAAGAATAAAGGAAAGCAAATCATGAAGGAAGGGGACTCATCAAAGAAACGGAATGATACTGCTTCTCAAGAACGACTGATGGAAAGCATCTTCAGGGCCGGAGGCACCAGAGAACATCGCGAACATATTGAGAATCTCCGTGCGATTCATGAGGCTGAAGAAAGAGAGAAGAGAGAAACTAGAAGAAAGAGGCATCATATGACAGAATCTGAAACACCGGTAACAGTCACTACAGAGCAAGAGCAGTTAAAGGAGTTTGTTGATCAGTTGATTGTCGATCCAGAAGCCCCAAGTCTATCTCCTCCGCTAAACCGTAAGAAAACATGGAAGGACCTTCGACAGAGGCACAACCAAGACAAATGCCGCAACAAGCTCCTCGAAGACCACGTCCATTTCAGGAGTTATACGATCAGCTGGCAAAAGACATTGGGAAAGGTCCAGCTCAGGAGATCTGTTTGTTGAAACATCAGGTAAGCAACACGAATGTTATTCGGGAGAAGCTGAGGGAACAACGAAAGAAAAACAAAGAACTTCATGCCTATGTCAAAGAACAAACGAGATTCGTGAGATTTCAGCAAGATGGGATGGAAAAGATGTATCGTATGATCAGAGAACTTTGCACCAAAGTAGATATACCACCGATGTTCTCTTCCACAAACATCTTTGACTATGAAAAGTTCAAGGTCAAAGAAGATAGACAAAGGGCTGAAGACGCAGAAAAGAAGAAAAAGCGCTTAGAATCGGCCGTAAATGTCACTGAGGATGACGAAAGCAAAGAAGAGGAGGTAGACAGGGATGAGATGCCAACTAGATTTGTTGAATGGGGCTTGGAGGAAGATATTGTTTATGAAACTGAGGATGGTGACTCAGTAACACCAATGCATCCAGAATGGTTTCGGAAAGAAAGGGAAAAACTTCCAGACTTCTCTCAGGTGGTTACTGTTGATAAATCTGAAGTTACCGATAGAATTATAAGCTGGAAGTACTGTAATCTCAAAGGGATGTTCATTGTCAAAAGGCGAGGAGGGGTCATTCAACATTTCAAAACCGGAGATGAAGAGCCTACCGAGATGGGATATTCGAGAACTGGGCAGACTAGACTTAATAAACCCAACCAACAGTAGCATTGGAGCTGACTATGAAAGACTCATTTTAAGAGAATGCAATTGAGGTTTCACAGTCTTCAAGCCACAACGACCCCGAAGAAGAGTGTCGAAGACGACAAAAGATCCATCACAGGAAAAGGAATGGTTACATGGGTCATAGATCCTGCTAAGGTCGAAACAAAAGTCAAAATTCCACCTGAACAGCCCGTCATGCTTACAAACTTCAAGAAATGGTTTTACGATGGGAAGACAGGAGAAGCAGTGATCCGATTAGTGTCTAACGAAGATATTCGCATTCTTGACCCGATGGATGTTTTCATGTTCTGTCTCTCCGATCTCAACATTCTCTATGGTCACAAAATCCATGTTGGAGACGGAAATGAGTACAAAGAAGAAGGAATGCTATTCCAAAGGGCTGTGGAACGAGCTCGAGAGAGGAAGATAGGGATGATGGACATTGTTCTCGGGATTGAGAAACAGACAGAAAAGGAGGAGGCAAGAAAAAGAAAAAAAAAGCACAAGTCATCATCGCAACAGAAAGCTCCCTCACCATCTCAAGCTGCATCTCACTCTCAAAATCCACATATGAAGCCACCACGGAGTTACAACAACCCTCAAGTGAAGCTATTGTTAATCTAAGCTCTGAAGAAACAATTGAAGCAACAACTGATCAACCTACCGATCAAGCTGCACAAGACAAAGATCAAGGTCCAACCGCAGACCCTGAAGCTCGGAAACAAGATTGAAGAAACTCAAGCACGCAACGGTCTAGGGGTGATATTGTTAGAACTTTTGAGACTGTTGGTGCTTGATTATCCACAGTTTGAGCTAGTTTGTAATAGTTAGACAATGTTAAAGGGTCAAAAGTGCAATATTGTGAAACTTATATGTACACGGCGTATTTAGCGACCCAACGTATTTAATAAATACGCTGGGTGATCAGTCTGTATATATACATGGTTCAATGAATGTATGTCCAAGTTTCTTGGACAGATTTTGGTGATCTTCTTGTGTTGTGATTTTTGCTATTGTGCTTACATCCGAATATCCAGGTGCTGTTATTGGATTTTATATACAACACTAGTTCTTTGATCCATACAAGATTCTTCATCTTCTTTGCTTGGTTTTCTTAGTATTAGCACATTCAAACAACTAATCCATAGTTGTTTGGGTGATAACAATCAACCACTATGATACGAATACGTTTTGGGACTCACACTAACTAATCTAAATCGGGTCGGAATTGAAAGTCAAAACAGAAGTCAAACTTCGCGACTTTTGGTTACGAACCGACCCTAGAACTGAAACTGACGAACCGAACATGTTCTTACATGTTCTAATAATTATTACCAACTTGTTTGAGTGTAAAAACAGGTTTCATAACATATATAAGATCAATTTATAAAATTTCCGGAAAATGGCATGTTTGACTTTTTAATATAATAACGTTGACCCGTCAATTGGTCTAGCAAACGTGATCTTCAGGAGGTGCCCTTTATAGGGATTAACACCTACCTTATTACGATCACTTAGCCATGTTCGTTACGAACAATGGCTGGACCATAATGGTCTTAACCTAAGTCAAGGCGTTTTCCGTAAAACGCTTGACTTTTGGCTATAAAAGCCTATAAACGAAAATGCAAGAGGAAGGAACACTTACAAGTGGTTCCTAGGATGTAATAGAACTAAGTTGGATGCTCCTTTCAGTTAGGAACTTCCAGAGGAGGGAGATAGAGTTATGAATGAGAAATGTGCAAGTTCAAATGGTGAACCTTGGCACCTATTTATAGTTGGAGAGCATGAAGGAGGTGATGCCAGGTGCTAAGGGGTGTAAGAGGAAGCTTACAAGTGTCCTAAAACGTGGCATAGGAGTTTGGAAGACCATGGTTTCGATTTAATGGTTTTTGGAAACATGTGTGGAGGCCAAGGCAATTTTCTACAGACACAAGCCTCTCGTGCCCGCGAGAGGCGCAGGCCTTGCCTCCCGTGCCCCATGGCCAGTTTCAAAGTTTGACACTTTTAGCCCCTTAACTTATAAAACCTTCTAAAACACCTTTTTAGCATTTTTAGCCCTCCGTAACCAATATTTGGCATACCCGGGAGTATGCCCGGACATTGTCGAGCTCTCGGTTCGTTAGAAGGTCACTTAGAGGTATAAATTAACATGTTGACACTTTTAATCACTCCATTATCCAACTTTCACATATTTACAAAATTGAATCCTCTCCTCAAACAAATGCGACATATGAGAGTTAGGACTTCGTAAAGGATCACTCAGAGGCCCACTATAAGCATGTTGACTCCTATGTCACTCAGAGGCAGGGCATGTTGACATATCAGTCACTCAGAGGCCAAGTTTAAGCATGTTAACATATCAGTCACTCAGAGGCTGTTGTTTAAGCATGTTGACATATCAGTCACTCAGAGGCTTACGTTTATGCATGTTGACATCATTCAGTCACTCAGAGACTCAGGTTTGAGCATGTTGATACCTTTAGTCCTTATTAGTCTTTAATAGACCAAAATAAAATACAACACGTGTCACTATACTATTGGACACGATTTTACGAGGTGTTATATCCTCACCCCCTTAAAAGAAATCTCGTCCTCGAGATTTTATTCAAAAAGATGGGGGGTACTTTTGTCGCATAGTGGACTCAACCTCCCGTGTATACTCGGGACCTCTAAAGGCGTCCCACTTAACCTTTACTATAGGTATTAATTTTCTTCGGAGCTTCTTAACCTGTCGATCCTCGATCGAAATTGGTTTCTTAACGAACCTCAGGTTTTCATCTATTTGCTAGCGACTCATCGGCTAGACATTTCTTAAGGTTAGATATGTGGAATACATCATGAATTCCACTAAGCTCCCCTAGCAGTCTGAGTTTATAAGCTACGATGCCGACACATTCGATTATTTTGAATGGTCCTATATATCTTCGGCTTAACTTGCCCTTCTTTCCGAATCTCATACACCTTTCCAAGGTGATACTTTCAGCATGACTTTGTCCCCTACTTGGAACTTAAGAGGTTTTACGCCTCTTGTCTGCATAACTCTTCAGCCTATCTCGGGCAGCTTTGAGACGATCACGGATTTGCACAATCTTATCCGTGGTCTCCAGGACAATCTTCGGTCCTAATAGTTGGGCTTCCCAACTTCTGCCCAACACACGGGCGTTCTACATTTTCTCCCATACAAGGCCTCATAAGGAGCAGCCTTGATGCTCATATGATAACTATTATTGTAGGAGAATTCTATTAGGGATAAGTGGTCATCCCAACTTCCGCCTAAACCAATCACACATGCGCTAAGCATGTCTTCCAATGTCTGGATAGTAGCTCACTTTGTCCATCCCTCTGTGGGTGGTAAGCCGTACTAAAATTTAATCTTGCGAACCTAAAGATTGTTGGAAACTTTTCCAAAAGTGAGATGTATATCTAGTATCTCTATCGGATACAATAGATACTGGCACACCATGTAATGACACAATCTTGTCCACGTACAACTTAGCCAATTTGTCATAATTATACGTTTCTTTGATTGGCAAGAAATGCGCTGACTTAGTCAGCCTATCTACAATGACCCAAATCATGTCATTACCATGTTTGGTGTTTGGTAACTTGGTAATCAAGTCCATTGTCACCATTTCCCATTTCCAAGTGAGAATTTCTAATTGTTGTAGAAGTTCTGATGGTTTCTGATGTTCAGCTTTAACTTGTGAACATGTCAGACACTTAACTACATAGGTGGCTATGGATTTCTTCAAACCCATCCACCAATAATTCTTTTTCAAATCCTGATACATCTTGTCACCACAGGGTGAACAGAGTATCTTGTATTATGCGCTTCTTGGAGGATTATATCTCTAAGTCCCCCAAAAATTGGAACCCAAATTCTTTCATTAAATCTAAGGATTCCATCACTTCTAGGCGCTAATTGTTCAACATTTCCACCTAATCCCTCATTAGAAACATTAGCCTCTATCAGGGCTTGCTTCTGCGCATCTAATAGCTTCTCATTCAAGCTATTTCTGAGCTCAATGATCTTTGCGTTAATCCTAATAGGTTTAACCTTTTCCTTGCGACTCAAGGCGTCAGCAACGACATTTGCCTTGCCGGGATGATAGCGAATTTCGCAATCATAATCGTTAAGTGATTCCATCAACGACGTTGTCGCATGTTCAATTCCTTCTGATTGAACAGATGCTGGAGACTTTTATGGTCAGTGTATACACTTTGTTCCATATAAGTAATGTCTCCACAACTTTAGTGCAAATACAACGACACCCAATTCCAAATCATGGGTGGTGTAATTCCTTTCTTGCACCTTTAATTGTCGTGATGCATAAGCAATCACCTTGCCTTTTTGCATTAGCACACAACCCATGCCAGTGTGCGAAGCATCATAATAAACCACAAAATCCTCAATACCTCAGGTAGAGATAACACAAGAGCATTGCTCAACTTGTGTTTTAGAATCTTAAAGGATTCTTGTTGTTTCGAACCCCAAACAAACTTGACATTCTTACGAGTTAAGGTAGTTAAAGGAGTGGTTATCCTTGAAAAGTTCTCAATGAACCTCCTATAGTAACCAGCCAATCGTAAGAAACTACGAATCTCTAATGGGGTTTTGGGTACTTCCCAATTCATGATAGCTTCTATTTTGGCGGGATCCACTTGGATTCCACACTCAGTTACCATATGTCCAAGAAATTGAACTTCTCTAAGCCAAAACTCAAACTTAGAGAATTTAGCATAAAGCTTCTCTTGTCTTAGCAATTCTAGGATGCACCGAAGATGTTTCTCGTGATCATCTTGATTACGAGAATAGATAAGTATGTCGTCTATGAAGACAATGACAAACTTATCCAGATATGGTTCGCAGACTCTATTCATGAGATCCATGAATGTTGCAGGTGCATTTGTGAGCCCAAAAGGCATCACCAAAAATTCCTAATGACCATAGCGGGTCCTGAAAGCAGTCTTAAGAACATCCTCGTTCCTAACTTTTAGTTGATGATACCCTGACCTTAAATCAATCTTAGAGAAATAACTAGCCCCTTGAAGTTGGTCGAATAAGTCATCGATACTGGGCAATGGATAACGATTCTTGATTGTTATCTTATTCAGCTCACAGTAATCAATGAACATCCGCATTGAACCTTTCTTTTTAACGAAGAGGATAGGAGCTCCCCAAGGCGAGGAACTAGGCTGTATAAAGCCTTTCTCTAAGAGTTCATCTAATTGTGTCCTTAATTCCTTCATTTCCATCGGTGCTAACTGATACGGAGCTATGGCTACTGGAGCTGATCCGGGTAGGATATCAATTCTAAATTCCACTTGCCTATATTGAGGTAGGCCCGGTAATTCTTCAGGAAATACATCTGAATACTCCGAAATGATTGGAAGGTCTTCAATATTCGGCTTATGCTCGTTAATAGTGACATGTGCCATGTAAATGACACAACCTTTCCTCAAACACTTGGATGCCTTAAATAATGACACCTTTTCTGGCAATCCGTAGTGTGAATCTCCAGGGATGGTGATCATTTCACCGGATGAGGTTTTAATCTCGATGAGTTTCTTATCGCAACCAATGCGGGCTTGGTTATAGGATAACCAATCCATGCCTAAAACTACATCGAACCCCGCCAATTTCATTGGTTATAGAGAGATAGGGATAGAATGATTATTAATGGATATAACACATCCATCAAGAATGGAAAATGTTGTTTCTAAGGTCCATCAACAAGTTCTATCTCATAAGTTTTATCTAGAGTTCTAATGGGCAAGTTTAATAGTTTACTAAACTTATGATCAACAAAAGATTTATCTGCACCCGAATAAAAAAGAACTCTAGCATATACATCATTGATGAGGAATGTGCATGTTATGACGATATTGTCATTAACGGCCTCTCTGTTTCTTAGCCTCTCCAGGCTTTGCATTATCATTTTTGGGGTTCTTAGGGCAGTTAAACTTAATGTGCCCTTTTTCATTACAGTTGTAGCAGACGGCATTCTTAAGATCTTTGCATTCTAAGGTTTTATGCCCCCTTTTCTTACAGATACCACAGGGTCTAGTTTGTGAATCAATACTACATTGTCCCCAATGCTTACAGTTGCAATTTTTACATGTCGGCGTTACACCCGACGTATCTTGGTTCCTTTTGAACCCAAATTTTCCTTTCTTTTTAAATCTTTGGGAGTTATCCTCCTCCCATTTTCTTTCCCACCAGTCTCATTTTGACTTACTTTTGCCTCACCAAATCTAAGGTGAGGGAGAGGGATAGGTCAACAACGGACCTATAGGTACTAGGCTGAGCAGCCTTTACCATTCCCTTTATCTCGGGCACTAGCCCATTGATGAAACGCGCAATGCGTTTGGGCTCAGGGGTAATCAGATAGGAAACTAACCTAGACAGGGAATTGAAATCGGAAACATACTTCCAACAATCTAGGTTCTTCATTATGAGAGTCAGAAAGCCTGACTCTATTTTCTCCACTTCATGAGGTGGGCAGTAAGTTTCCTTAACAAGGTCCATAAACTTGGACCACCCTAAATTGTACAGGTGTACCTTACCGGTTGATTGTATCATTGCTTTCCACCATATCAGTGCATCGCCCTTGAAGGACTGTGATACTTAACCGCATCCTTATCAGCACAGCCGTTGATATCCACTATTGTCTCCATCTCGTCTAGCCACTTCAAGGCTTCTACAGCTCCTTTCTCCCCCATTAAAGTCTCGGGGCTTGCAGGAGACAAAATATTTATAGGTACATCCGTCTTTAGAAGAACAGGATCTATCAGCAATTTCTAATTTCTTCGGTTCACTCTCCGCATTTGAAGAGTGAACTGAGCTCTCCTTATGAGCTGATGATGGTGGAATTGATAAAGGTCTGGAGCGAGTAGCACTCGGCTCCCTAAGTTTTTCTACGGCCTTTCCCACAGCTGCATCTATGCGAGCTTGGAAATCATCATTGTTTATGGCCATATTTTCAGCCTTGTTAGAGCTAGTCTCTCGGTGGCTACTCTGTGCCTGGTCCGAGTTTACCATTTTGAAGCTTTGGCTCTAAACATAAAAAAAATTCCTCTTAGCCATGATATAACAACCATATTGGCTTTAAACATTGGATATAAGAATCCATCGCCCATTTAAACTAGTGTGAATGACATCACAACTCTTAGGCTTATTATATCTATATTTGGCCTAGGTATAGGACCATCAAAGGCAAATTACAATCTGGACATAGTCCATATATTATTAGACAGTGGATCGTAATGTCACAACTGTCATTGTCATTTAGACAATTATATACAGCTCATAGGCTTGTCACTAATGGACATAATAATATGGCACGTTGGCCTCACTTTGGACACATCATATGGCACGTTGGCCTACATCACTAACAGATGTAATTTATGGCATGTTGGCCTATGGCACTTTGACCTACATCACTAATAGATGTAAATTTATGGCACGTTGGCCTATGGCACGTTGGCCTACATCACTAACAGATGTAAATTATGTCACGTTGGCCTATGGCACTTTGGCCTACATCACTAACAAATGTAAATTATGGCACGTTGGCCTACATCACTAACAGATGTAAATTTATGGCACGTCGGCCTATGGCACGTCGGCCTACATCACTAACAGATGTAAATTTATGGCACGTTGGCCTATGGCACGTTGGCCTGTCAATTGTCATCACATTGATGACATTAGCCGGGATCACATTGATCACATAGGCTATATAATAGGTCTTAGGATGTAGTCCTTTTACCTAGATGGCTAGTGTGGTTCCTCAGGTCACACTACCAGGAGGATGAACATTCATTAATGTTAACATAAGAGTACCTTAACGATTGATTAATGGTTCCGGTCACGTTGGACCTTAACGACCTTGGAGGCTTGAACCTAGTCCACTACCTCTGGATAGAAGGATAACTTCCCTTAACTATCCTGATAAAAGACCTTTTATCCTTAACTATCATTTCTTAACCAATGTGTGGTCTGTGCCACTTAGCATAATCAATTCCATTAAGGTCTTTTGGAATTATATAACAGAGCATAAATTTCGAGTAAAATTGAGACGCTCATTTGAAGTGGATGAATACATACATATATAATTCCAAAAATATTTCATTAAGTTCCAATAAAAATTACAATACTAGAATCAAATGAAACAAACTGTCCATGCAAGGACTTTAAAAGAAATAAAATGTCCACGCAGGGATTAAAGGAATAACAATGTCCTCGCAGGGACTAATATATATTATTTAGAAGAGACTTCACTCGTCCTTCTTTCCCTTAACCAACTTGGAGAATTTCTTGAAGAACTTGTTCGTCTTCTTCTTCGTTTACGCTTGTTGTTGCATTTCCTTCATTCGTTCTAAGGCCTCATTAATGGCTTCAAGTGGCAGCGGAGGTTGTGGTTGTGGCATAACAGGATACTGGTACCCATATCTTGGATACCCAGTAGGTGGATAAACAGGTTGGAAAAGAGACGTGTAAAGTGTGTTATGCATGACCGCTTGCATGTAAGGGTCATGCGACAATGCTTGGTAATCAACTGGTGTAATTGGGTTAAAAGGATCATATCTAGTATTATCTGGATATGTTGGGATAGGGTTATTATAACCCGATGGTGGTGGTTGAACTGCGGTTGATGGCGTTGGTTCCACCACAGGTGAGGCATTAGAGGGTCCACCCATTTGTGGGTCCTCGTGAATTGTAGCATAAGTTTTGGGTAAAGGTGGCAGCGATCCCGACCATTGACCCGCACGTATCGACATACGTGCTGCTCTTTTCCTCCTTGGCGGTTCAGGTGGCTGATGTTCCAACAGTTCCATATGAACATTTTCTTGCACAAGAGGTGGTTGGGAGTGATGGGAAGGAGTGTTGGCAAAGGTGAATTGGTTCCAATATTGGTCCCACTCATTAGGACCTTGATATGGCGATCCAGCATAAGAGTTTGAATCGCTCGATATCTCGATGGGATGCGCATTTGAACCTGATGGCGACATCCCCGGGTCGGAGTCCTCGTCCATTGGGTTTGGCTGATCCAACTGATTCTGATCAGCTGGGGGTGTGTTAAAGTATTGGTTGGGGTTAAATTTATCATGATAAGAATGATGAGAGTGGTGGGAGTGGTGTGAATGGTACGAGTGATAAGAGTTTTGGGTATGAGAAGATGAATGTTGGGATAGGGCCATGAATCCCCCGAATCTTCATAGGGGTTCGGGTGATGGAAATGAGAAAGGATATGTCCCGAAGGTCCTCCCCTCATTGGTCCTTTGCCTCTTCCTCGTACCCTTGGCGGAATTTTCCTATTTAAGATAAATTCAAAAACAATACTAATAACTTAATAATGAGATGAGTAAATCCTAGGTCAAAGCCTAGACTCGGAAGTCTAAGGAATGTGCTTGTGTAAGTTTGAGATTAAACACAAGAAGGCTAGTGTTTAATTCTCTCAAACGTTGGCTCTGATATCAACTTGTCACACCCGGCTTTCCACAGCCAATCCAAACACCGGTGGGACGGGTGGGGAATATCGTGACGTAAGTTGATAACATCATAGACGATTAAACACAGCACAACGGAAGTGTTGGATTTAAATTACTATTACAAACCAAATTTTCGAAATACAAAACAATATACAGACGGCTCGTAATAGAAGATCTACAGGCGTACAAATGAAAGAATGTAAAACAGACTTTGGGCAGATCTAGGATTTGCAAGATCCTCTTATCACTACCGAGCACTTCCAGCCTATTTTCATATTGTACTTGCAAGCTTAGTCTTTTGAAAATACGTCAGATTTCGCTGGTAAATACACCCAACAGACTCATTTTGAAAACATTTAAAAATATTTTAAGTGCGTATCAGCACAAATCTTTTATAACTTGGGAAAGTTGACGTTGCAACCTTGTTAACAGATTCACATGTTTGTCCATACATACAACACCCAGTACGAAAACCGAGACATGATTAACTACAAACCACTTACGAACTCACGAAGGAGTTATCCCCAACGTTGTGGGTAATTGCATTTGAGCTTATGTCGGGTGTATGCCTACACCCCGCGCTAAGGTCGTGGCCATTATCTAATGTAATGAGGCAAGGATATCCAGGACACGGTAGTTAACCATGATGTTTAAGTTATCAAACATAACTGACTAAAACAGAATATGCGGATTTACTAGCCACAATCCGGCATTCGATTGATCCCATTTCCGACCAAGCGTAATAGTTTACCATAACCCAAGCCCGTATAGGGGAAATAAGTCGAGAGTATTTACCTGAGCTAGTCTTCGTTTAAACGCAAGAGTTATTAACTCAGTTGTACACAAAAAGCACTAAATGCAAATAGCATTTACCGGAATGTCTCTAGTCTGGATTATGGCATAAGCTAATCAATTAAATACTAACGGTCTTATTTAAGTCATAGACTTAGACCGACTAGCGTACTTGATCAAAACGTATAACGCTATTAAATGATGATTGGATAGAATGTAGTTTTAATCCCAACAAGTACTTTGTCTTGTGTAATATGGATAAACTATGAACATTCTGGATTTTGAGACTTAAATGACAAGGTTAGACCCGTTTCGGTTAATTTTCGTAAACTAGTTACATATGCTTAACCGTACGCATATCAACGATATCCGGTAACCGGATAAGTCATGGACAAGTTTTATATGCCATTATTCTTTAAATAAGTTGTGATATCAGTAAGATATCAACTTATATGCCCGTTAAGGTTTTAAAATGAAACTATGCCTTACAAGGGCATTTTGGTAGTTATATACGGCGTAAAAGGAACTTGAATAAAATTTAAGATTATGATCATAAGTATTCTGAAAAATAATTAATTTATAATATAATACCAGTAGAAACATGATAATATGTGTAATTTATCTTTTATGACCAAACTATGCACCGAAGGGGCATTTTGGTCATTTTACATATAGTTTATAAATTACTTGGGATTATGAGTTTATATGATGTACCTGCTATAAAAATATTTAAAATGAGTTTTGAAATCAGTAGATAACAAGTCTTGGTTGGTAAATATGGTTTAAAACCATACTGTGAACCGAAACGATGCTTATGTCGTAAAATGACGATTTGTGTGATGTTTAATGAAAACTGATGTTAAGTTCAAGTTAACATGTCTTAGATATGTTAATTAATATAACATATCAGTAGGCAAAAGGTTCACTTTAAAAAGACATGATTAAAACTGTTTTATAAGCCACGAGGGCCTTATCGTCATTTATCGACATAATACAAGGACTTGTTCATAAACCCAGTTTATAATCTGGTTTGACATCCCGAATAATCCTAATTATAGGAGACTCATTTTCAAGTCCATTATCATTTAAACCTCATTTTATGCAAAAAGGACATTTTAGTCAAAATGTCATAATTACGAAACTTGTGCATAAACTCAAATTCTGATTATGATTATGTAATATAACCTCAGAGGGTTATGCTATATAATATTATGATCATAATGCAACTTTAGATCAGTGGCTAATTAATCTAAATCGGGTTAGAATCGAAAGTCAAAACAGAAGTAAAACTTCGCGACTTTCGGTTACGAACCGACCCTAGAACTGAAACTGACAAGCCGAACATGTTCTTACATGTTCTAATAATTATTACCAACTTGTTTGAGTGTAAAAACAGGTTTGATAACATATATAAGATCAATTTATAAAATTTCTGAAAAATGGCATGTTTGACTTTTTAATATAATAACTTTGACCCGTCAATTGGTCTAGCAAACGTGATCTTCAGGAGGTGCCCTTTATAAGGATTAACACCTACCTTATTACGATCACTTAGCCATGTTCGTTACGAACAATGGTTGGACCATAATGGTCTTAACCGAAAGTTAAGGCGTTTTCTTAAAACGCTTGACTTTTGGCTATAAAAGCCTATAAACGAAAATCAAGAGGAAGGAACACTTACAAGTGGTTCCTAGGATGCAATAGAACTAAGTTGGATGTTCCTTTCAGTTAGAAACTTCCAGAGGAGGGAGATAGAGTTGTGAATGAGAAAGGTGCAAGTTCAAATGGTGAACCTTGGCACGTATTTATAGTTGGAGAGCATGAAGGAGGTGATGCCAGGTGCTAAGGGGTGTAAGAGGAAGCTTACAAGTGTCCTAAAACGTGGCATAGCAGTTTGGAAGACCATGGTTTCGATTTAATGGTTTTTGGCAACATGTGTGGAGGTCAAGGCAATTTTTGTAGACAAAGGCCTCTCGCGCCCTGCGAGAGGCACATGCCTTGCCTCTCGCGCCCCGCGAGCGCCCCACGACCAGTTTCAAAGTTTGACACTTTTAGCCCTTAACTTATAAAACCTTCAAAAACACCTTTTAACATTTTTAGCCCTCCGTAACCATATTTGGCATACCCAGGAGTAAGCCCGGACATTGTCGAGCTCTCAGTTCGTTAAAAGGTCACTCAGAGGTATAAATTAACATGTTGACACTTTTAGTCCCTCTATTATCCAACTTTTACATATTTACAGAATTAAACCCTCTCGTCCAACAAATGGGACATATGAGAGTTAGGGCTTTGTAAAGGATCACTCAGAGGCCCACTATATGCATGTTGACTCCGATGTCACTCAGAGGCTGGGCATGTTGACTTATCAGTCACTCAGAGGCCAAGTTTAAGCATGTTGACATATCAGTCACTCAGAGGCTGTTGTTTTAAGCATGTTGACATATCAGTCACTTAGAGGCTTAGTTTATACATGTTGACATCAGTCAGTACGTTTATGCATGTTGACATCAGTCAGTCACTCAGAGGCTCAGTTTTGAGCATGTTGACACCTTTAGTCCTTATTAGTTTTTAATAGAGTAAAATAAAATACAACACGTGTCACTATACTATTGGACACGATTTTACGAGGTGTTACAGAAATGAGCCTACCCCCGCTCGTACCAAATTTTAGAGACCTATCGAATTGTGACCCCGTTTCACGTTCCCGTACCGGAGCGTACCACGAACCATGTTACTATGGATGGAACTTTTCTTTTCTTAAATAGAAGTATAGATAGGTCTCAAACTATTACTAAATGGAATTCACTTGTAGATGGAATTTTTCTCTTCTTTTTCATAAATTGTTAAAGAGTTGCTAGATGAAAAAAAAATATAAATTAATTTACACCAAAAAAACAATGAACACATTTAAACAAAACAAATAAGAATATAAGTTCCATAACTCTAGTATACATTAAGAGGGTAAAAACAAAACCTTGTTTTTCTTTAGGTAAAAACATCACTTCCTGCTAATTAGAGATTTATTTTGGAATAAAAGTGTAGTGTTAATTTCAAATATTATAATAAAAACAGACGACAGTCATCACTTGCAGTAGCATAAACAAATCAAGCTATCAAGAGTCTTCACTAATTTGTGTTAAAAATTTGAACTTTCTTTCAAATTGATAATGCATCATTCATGTAACATCATAGATACTTACATAAAGCCAAAACTATATAAAAAAACAGAAATCAAAATCATAAATACTAAAAACCTAACAATTAAAGAAATTTATGTGATTAAACACCCAAATTAAAACCAAAAACCTATCACATGTACCAGTCGATCATAAGTTTATGAGGTAGGGTTAGAAATTTAGGATTTAACACCAATAAAAAAGAACAAATAAAAAAATTAAAAATAAAAAAACTTAGCTGAGTTCGACTATGACTGGTCGCTAGTGGCGGTGACTGTAATTAGTGAGGAATCAGGCCGGGAAGGAGATGTAATTAATGGAATGACGGTGGAGGTATAGAAGGAGGTATAGAAGGGCCACAAAGTTATAGCATGTGAAATTAGGGTTGGGGCGTTAAAAGGTTTGATGTGTAACTAAGTTTTGTAGTTTTTTACAAAATGACCACTTGTTTTTTTTATAATAGCTTGTTTTTGCACTATAGTTTAATGTATCACAACTAAGACACTTAATGAATTTTCTCCTTTTACAGGTGAAGTATAACTTTTCTTTTTTTTGTTCTTTGCGATTGGTTTGATCACTGGGTGATTGTTTCCCGATCGAGAAAAGAATTCAGTGAATGTGTTTTGTCGGTGAAGAGCTTGTGGGTGAAGAAGAAGATGTGATTGTTCACGGTTGACATGGATGATTGTAACATTTTTAGCTCGTTTAATACCTGACTTGACTAACCTAAATATCGATAAGCCAAATTTATTTAGATGGGTACTCAGTTATATTATCAAAACCTAACCAATTAGACCCGAATAACCTGACACCCATACTTGTGATGATATATTTGACGTTTAATTTACCTTTATTTTATTTTACTTTACATTATTTTGTGACCTCTCATTTAAGAGATATGTACCTCTACCAAGTGTGTTAGCTGTACATTGATACCAAAAAGTAATTATGTTAATAAATAAAATGATAAATGATACACTTAGTTTTAATCAATATTTATCTAGGCAGCTGAGTCATTTTATTGTGGAGAAATTGATGAACTAACGATGTGTTATGATATATTTGTTTTTGCGCAAACTATATAAAAATATGTTTAATCATTGACGCATTATTATATAAATAAACTAACTTATTGGGTCCTGTTTTTAAAATTTTAGAACCTTAAAACTAGGCCATTTATGATTATCTAAAAAGTTATAGCTTATATTGGGCCAATTTGATGCATAGTTGATAATCCAAATACCAAATTCTCTAATCTAAATAATAATCTAACAATAAAACACACACACACAACAAAAATAAAGAAACAGAGACACAAAACAATAACAACAAACACAACACTATTGTCACCACACAAACGTCGACCTCCCTGCTTCGCCTGCCGGCCTCTGGCAACCGCCGTTGCCCCACTAGTGCACAACCACAACCCACGATCGGCCACCTTGAAGGTATGTTTATAAGAATAAATATCTATCATATATCCATTTATGGCCATCATTATCATTTATCTTATTTATTTGATCAAGATAATATCATATCCTTATTATATTAGTATGCAATTTTGATGGACGTAATTACCGTTATTATCTAATTAGAGTTTCCACTTAGGGTGTGTATATCAAGAGATAATTAGAGAGATTAAAGGTTAATGAAATAACATCATCACAAACAATTTGCCCCTCTCTCTCAAAACCGTGTATATCAAAAACGCCTAATGCCATAGAAATGTACACCCTAAATAGGAACTCAACCAGGATTCAGAAGATGTTGTCTATTTCCCCCTCTGTTGTGATTACTGAAATGTCTGACATTTCAGGCATTAGTATGGTTTATCATGTTTCCATTACTTATTACATAATTGATTAACATTGTTCTCTTTTTTTATTCCACTTCCTTGATTCACATGATTGCCCTATTTGATCATTTTAAGTTTAGCCTTAAGTTGGATGTTTCGGTGAATGTCGAGCCTATCGAGGGTGTTGTTGAATTTTGAGTTCTGAAATGGGTGTTTTGTTGATTGTTAGACTTACAATTGAGTAATTATTAATGATTTTTTATATTTGAATTTGGATTTGAGTTTTAGAAATTATGTCTCCTAAACAACCATCCAGTGCTAAAAACTAAAAGTGAAAACTAATGAAGTAATAAAAAAAGTCTAAGCTAGTGATTTGTTGAAACTAATGCACAAAACGACCTGTTCAAGAGTAAGAGCATGTAGAAGTAGAATTAGAAGAGGTGACCAAGCAATTTGCTATCAAGAATGCTAGGAGAGCTTCACGAATGATTTGTTAGTATCAAGTATGTCATTCTAATACAATATTTTTGTTATGTTTATTGCTTTAATGTTTTAGTTGTTTAAAAATAAATATATTTTTTATATAATTCGTTAGAGCCTAGGGGTCTTTTTACGTGGCTTTTAACTTCTATAGTGGCTTTAAAATGTGGTGTGCATGCTCGTTAGCATGGGTGAATTTACGTGGGTGGTATGGGTGCATGGGTTACCCCTCAACTTTCTTGGCGAAGTGTATTTTTTGTAATTGTCCTTCGTTTTATGTATTGGATAGCTCTAAGCAAGTATTAGGATACCATGAAAAAGTAGAAGAAACTGAAGCTAAATAGCATCAAAGTAAAATTTTGTTTCGCGGTTGCCAGTCGGCAATCTTTGAGGTTGTTCTCTCTGGTTCTTGATTCTAAATAAAAGAAAGGAAAGATGATGGTACAATGAGCTTAATATAAAAATCTCTCTCATATACTAAAGCAAAATAACTTTGCCACCTCACATGATGATGTGGCATTGCTGCTTAGGCTGATAATTGTGTTTTGAGCGGCAATATGCTTTTCCTCAATTCTCCTTCATTTGTGATGAGAGGCAAAAGGCTTTTCCCCCATTCTCTTCATTTGTGAAACCGCCTAATGTCTTCTATTCTCTCTCTCCAATCAATCCAAACCCTAATTGTTACTCCCGATTTGCCTGTATACGTTTCATCTTTCTCAAATTCATCTTTCTCACAGTAAACCCTAGATGCGAAGAAAAAAAAATAAGCCGATGGATCTTCTGTTGATTTCTCAAACTCAAACCCTAATGGCGATTTCTCAAACTCAAACCCTAATGGCGATGCAAAGAAAAATCTAAGCCAATCGATTGGATCTACTGTTGATTACTCTTTTTCCAATCTTCTATGAATCATGGTCCTCAACCAAGGTGGGTATGTATTTTCGATTTGTGCTTGTTTCAAGTTATTAGAGTCGAAACCCTAATGGTAATTTGTTTTCATTGTTGCTTTCTTCTTCAATAGCACAATGGTATACATTTTTTCACATTATTATATATAAATACTTTATGTGCGTCGCCGTGTTTCATTGGAATCCACATCGGCTTCGATCTCTTTCTATGAAAATTTGGTAAATTCTTCGTTACTTTTGATTTACACTTTCGTGATTTGTCATTGTTAGGGTTTTACGGTGTTTTTCATTCATTTTCTTGTGTGTTTAACTATTTACGTGAATCGTTGATTGGCTAGGGACATAGTAGGCTGAGTATTTGGTTTTTGTTTGAAACGAGTTGACGCCAACCCGTACGTTGCGGCTGGATGTTGTTTATAAATGTCTTTTGTATCGCTATATGAGATGCGAAAAGTTTGAAGTTTCTGCAAAACATTATTTCATTTTTCCTGACTCCAACCTACAACACCATACTAAAGCATTTTACACTAAAACATTCTTTTTGTTTTGATTTGCGCCAAAAGATGTTAACCGAGCATTTTGTCGCATTGAACAATCAATCTCAATAAAAAAAGACTTGCCAAACAATAATCAAATGGATAATATGTTTTACTAAACAAACTATTGAATCCTAATAAAACGACACTTAAATCATTCACATGCATAGATAATTGACGAAACAAATCAAAACTCTCTTATATCTATAATGTCTAAAATCATTTAAAACATTTGATCGAAATATGTTTTGACCCGTTACTCATCCCTTTATTTTGACACAATTATCACATTGAATAGTCAATCTCAATACCCTTAATCTTATTAATTTGTAAACATGCTTCTACAATGCCTTTAGATTGTATGGCAATGTTAAATTAATTGTTTATGCATCAACAATACACTATTTATGTTAAAAGTAAATGATTTGAAAAATATTTTGTCTCCATCTTTCGGTGTGGAAAATGATCTATGTAATCTGGATGGGTTTGTGACTTGGCTTTTCAATGAGAACCACAAATCATTGCGCTGGTTCCCTGCGTGGTATAAATTTCATAAAAGAAATGAATTTATAAATTTATAAAAGAGACAAATTTATTACATATGTGTATCTTTGTATGATAAATTAAAATAAAAGAAAATGATACATAATGAAAACAACTAACCTGTATTTTTTTTTCAAATTAATGCATTTATGGATGCATGTCATCCGTTGCGAACCGGCATGAGTATATACGGTTCAAAACTTTTAATTAGATTCACAAATCGGCTTACCATTTCATTTGTTTATTTTCAAGGTGATTTTTTATTTTTTTTCTATTTTCATAACCAGCATGAGTGTTCATAAACTGACATACCATTTCTTTGAAAAGGCGCATCACTTCGAGTGTTCGACACACACATTTTTTGTTTTGAACTAACATGAATCATGAAAAGGTTGCATCACTTCAACAAACGTATTATCTGTTTTGAACCAACATGATTTACATACATCACAGCTTTTCAAAGGGTTGTCAATCCAATATCGCAACGGTTAGAAAAGGCACCACCCATGCCGATATAAGTTCAACTGCTTTGTTGTATCATTTTAACCGACGCGACTTTTAACAAAAGGGACATAACCCAAGTTGTTAAGTGTAAGTGTGTGTGTATGTATAATAATTTCATGCAGCGAATCGCTATCAAAGGTAAACTTATAAATTCCGTTCAATTGATTCAATCATATGATTCTTTCATAATTTTTGTATTTCCCTCTTGAATCTGCGTTCCTATATACCCAATAATATAACCAAGATATCCATCCATAATATTCCATACCCCATAACAAACGGAAGAGTTAACAACACCAGATTGATAACGTCATTGTTTAAGAATTCTTAATGTTTTATGTATGTGTGTTTGTGGACAGAGAGATGGAATTGAGGGAGAGTGAGGATAACAAATTTGATGGTAAAATGATAAGTATAATGGAAAGAAAAATCATCATTGAATGATGAAGAAGAAAAATGAAACTGTAAGATTGTGAACATGGACGATCTTTCGTATGGACTTGGGAGAGCAAAAATAAGATGTGTGAGAACGAAAAGTAGAATTTGAAAGGATTTTGGTTGCAGATTGAGGCGTCTCTGAGAATTCATGTATCGTGTTTGAGAATTTATGTATTCTATTTGAGCGTGAAAAAATGTGTCATTCCGTAATGTTTTATTATTAATATTTTTTAAAAATCAAATGGGTATTAGTCTCACTAAACCTAATGCTAATGGGCTAACTTTTAAACCATAAAAATTGTTTTGTAAATGAGCCTATTTTGGAATTGGTATGGGTATACAGTTAAAAAAATTAACATATAAATATCATTTTTTTTTTCTAAAAGACACGTGTCCTTTGAAATTACGGCCCTATGCGGTGGTCCTCCAAACAATTTAACTCGGCTAAACCACTCAAGTTTACTGGGTCCGAAGGAGCTACTTGACTCCTGTAGTGGTTTGAGAGTTTTGAAAGCACATTTCGTCATGTTCGATACCCGAATGAGCGAAAAGTCGAGTTTGCATCGAGTGTATTCCAGAAAAGAGCACTTACATGGTGGAATGGTGTGATGAGAGATAGGGTGCCGATGTGGCAATGACACAAACGTGGGAAGAACTTCGAGCTCTAATGATGAGGGAATTCTGCCCATGTCATTAACAACGGGCACCGGAAGATTAATTCCACAATCTTAAACAAGATAGTGGAGAGCATCGTGCCTACACTGACCGTTACGAAGAATTGAGCTTGTTGTGTCCCGCCCTGGCAACCCAGTTGGATAAAGCAATCGAGAGGTACATCGATGGCCTGCCTGACCCCGTTCAGGACATTGTTACTGGTAGCAACCCTACCACTGTTCGACGGGCTATCGAATTAGCTGCTACCCTGACTGAGTCTCAGGTCAAGAAGGGGAAACTGTTTCGCAAGGGCGACAAAAAACAGGCAGCTAAGACCACTCATGTAACATTCGTCATAAAACGGGTTCTAAAACCCGCTCTGTTTAAAAAAAATTAGAATTTATTAAAAGTTTCGTTACGCATTTTTTTTTCATTTTATAAAATGTAATTTTCATAATTAATAAATAAATTAGATAATTAATATTTTGACTAAATAAAAGAATAAAAATAATACCAATATTTAAGATGTTAAAATATAAAAATAAGAAACAGGGGCGACCGGGTTTCGAACCCGGGTCCCCAACAATTGCACACACAACCTACACCACTGCACTACACACACATATGTGTTAAAATTGAAAACAAATTAGCTTTATAATAAAACCAACAAACATACCTACAAGTTCAAAGTGCAGAGTCAGTAACCGCCAAAGCTAAATTAGAGGAATCCTTGAAATTAACGTTTCTCATTATGATTGATCGAATATAACTGATGTCGAACATTCAGTTATAACCGAAATCCAATTCAATTACTTCAAAAACCAATTGAATTCAATTTGAAATCATTGACCCATGATTTGGGTATTGAAACCGAAATCTGTGTTGTCTGTCTACTCTATAAATACCAACCTACATTTCGATTAAACTCGCCAATTTCAAATCAACTCTCTGCTCACTCTCTGTTCAATTTCTACGCTTTGCCGGAGCACCGTGCAACGCCGGAATCTCTAACCGGAAAACCGTAACTGTTCTCCAAACCGGTATAATTATCTAAACCTCCTTGCTATCTATTGTTTAGTAATTTATTAGCTCAAAACAGTGATCAAAACTGTTTGATCAGTTTATTCAGTCGGGATCATTGTCTGGGTTTTAAATGGTGAAAAAGATGAAGTCAAGATAGTGTTTAAATATAAATAAAAACGGGTATTTAACCGGGTTAGACACACAGTCCAGCGGTGGACTGTGTGCAATTACAAAGCACACGTCCCGGGTTCGAGTCGCACATGTTTCCGATTTTCTGAAATAAAACCAACACTTTTTTAAACTTATTCAGATCAACTCATAACATGTATATAAAATTAATATAATTCAGTGTTTATGCGGGTTAGACACACAGCCCAACTGGTTGGGCTGTGTGCACACGAATCGTAGGTCTCGAGTTCGAGCCGGGCAGTTGTAACCGGTTTTGGCCATATTAAATCCTTTTTAATAAAAACAAAATAAAGTTAAAGCTAGTTAGTATATATATATATATAATTAAAATAGAGTTTATTACGGGTTAGACACGTAGCTCAGTTGGTAGAGCTGCGTGCACGCATACGGGAGGTCACGAGTTAGAACCTCACACGCTACCAATAATTAAACCGGTTGAACCGGCCGTTGACCAGTCAACCCTTAGAGAAAGGGTAATTTTTTTAATTAAAAATCCTTTTTATTTTCTTTGAAAATTAGTTAAAAGTACCTCAAAATAAGGTTTTAAAACCTAAAAATTTGCATTAAACTCACAAAAATAAATCTAAAAATCTCATTAAGAGCACTAATTAAAAATATTAATCTCAAATAAAATTTATTTATTTATCGAATTATTACGTTATTATTTAGGTTAGTTTTCCCTCGTCGGTTGAATCATAAATTCGTGCGCATTCATCATTATCAAGGAACGCACCCACTGTGAGTAATTCTTACAAATTCCCCTTTTTATTCATGTTTTGGGGTGTATCATGTGTCGCTTTATTTATTTCGTTTATTCAAACTTGTGCTATTACCATTATATGATCTAAACGTGTGATGTAAACGTTGTTTGTTGTGATGTGTGTTTACATTTTGTCAAGTTGCGTGCAAATCATTCATTAGGCCCATCAGTTCCTCGTTGGAGACGAGTTGAACATCGCGTGCCTCATTAGATCGGCTCCGCTTGATTGAGCCTTGATCTCATTGTTCATCATTTGGTGTGTGCGTGTGCATTAATTGATATATTGTGTATTATGATTGAATTTACATATACGTATACTCATATGTGGTTATGCACCTTTTTAGAACCAATATAACAAATTTGTTTAAATGTTTTCATAAGATTCACTCGCCAACTTTTGTTGACCCAAAACCCTATTTTTACACATGATACAGGTGGACAGGTTGAAGCAAGGAACGCATAGGAAATTGCCTTAGAAGAAAAATAATGAAGTCATGAAAAATGTATTCGAACATGTTGTGCTTATATGTTTATTGTAATTTCTTCTTTAAAATGAAATAATAGATATGGAACTTTATAGTAAATGTCATGAGCTTTGATGAAAACCCAATCATGCCCCGACTACCATTTCCGCTGCGGGTCAGGGTGTGACAGATTGGTATCAGAGCTTTTGACTATAGGGATATAGGACAGGTTATTAGACCCTTAGAGCCTATACTATAGTTGATTAGATTTTAATTGTTTATGTGGTTATATGCAAACTCATGATGTTTATTTGTTTCGTATTTATTACACACACAATGCATGCAAACACTTCCACTATCATTTTGTGTGATACTTAATGAGTTATACTTGTTGTCAAACATAACATGCTTACATATACATTCATCACGTATATTTCAATGTTCACATATTCAAATCATCCTCATATTTTCTTTATTCAAGATTTTGTGACGACTTTCGTTTTTCAATCTCATTAAAGTGAGTTCTACGACGGGCATGAAGTAACTGGAAGGGTACAAGTACCGGTAGTCGAAACGTCCTGTCTAGGTTGGCATTCGTATAAATCTGATATAACGGACCAGTTTGCCTACCTGGGACTAACGATGAGAGTACGAAGGACCTATTAGGCCAAAGCATGCCACACCAAACGTCGTTCGAACTAACCCTACTTTGAGTTGTCATTGTGTCCATACCAGACACCCTCCGACCTTATACTTTGCTGTCATGTTTTACGATTTTCATTCGGGTGGCGCAAGTGTTAACAGGCCAACACCAATATGAACCCTACCAGAGCCCAGTAGTCATGGGGGCCCACATGACTACCAAGGCCAAGTAAGGGGACATATGGGAGCCCAAACATGAGCAAAGCCCAAGACATCCTATGGATGTAGCAAATTTATTTTCTTCATTTGTTTTGTGAATGTTCATTTCTAAATACGACACATGACACCTAAAACTTCAAACTCATACTCTCGATACGTATTCCTTGTAGATGTCTTCTAGTCACTCTCGTAGAGGTAGGAGATCAGGAAAATCCCGTGGGCGCATGGCTGCCCAAATCGCTCAACAAATGGCCACCGTAATCCCCAACATCGTAGTTCAAGTTCAACAAGCCCTTACCGCAAATCCCGTCAACCCAATCAACCAAGAAGATCAAAACGTTGTCAACCCTCCCCCAAATACCACTAAATGCACCTTCAAGCATTTCAAATCCTGCGATCCTCCAAAATACGAAGGGACTAAAGGTGTCACCGCTCTCCTCCATTGGTTTGAGGAGACGGAGAACACTTTTCTCAATTGCGACTCCCCCGATGATCGCAAGGTGCGATATGCTACCGGTCGTTTGTTCGGAGTAGCACTTACATGGTGGAATACAGAGAAGGGCAAGCGAGGTGCTGAGGATGCTATGACCTTGACTTGGGAAGAGTTGAGGGAGATCATGACAAGACTTTTCTGTCCAAGAAGTGAAATCAAGAAATTAGAAGATGAGTTCTACTCTTTGAAACAAAAGGAGGGCGACCACACCACATACAACAAGAGATTCTTTGAGTTGAATCAGATGGTCCCCAACTTGTTCACTCCCCTCTACCGTTTGATCGAACACTACATTCGAGGTCTTCCTTCAAAAATTCAGGACCCTGTAATAAGTACCACACCTGCAACTTTGGAAGCAGCAATGGAGTTAGCTACAGAGCTCACCGAAAACCACATACGGAATAAAGACTTCAAGGAGGAGAAGAAGAAGGATAAAGCATCAACCAAAACCTCAAACTCCACCCAGACCGAATCCTCTTCTCAACCCACTTATAAGAGAAAACGAGATGGGCAAAATTTCGCTGTCACCCAAGGCAATCAACTAGCTCCACAAGCCGTACCCCTCCAAGCTATACCAATCACTCAAGTAGCACCCAACTCTACTTACCCAAATAAGAAACCTTACATCGGACCTCACCCTCAATGCAACACCTGTTTTTATCACCATCCATCTACCGTACCTTGTCGACTGCGTGCTAATTGTGGGCGTTATGGTCATTTGAGCAAAACTTGTCGCACCCCTCAAAACCGAGCTTCACCACCTACCCAAAACATGATCCAATCATATCAACAACCCCAATACCCCATGTTTCCACATGTTCGAGCTTGTTTTAATTGTGGGGATCCTACCCATTTTAGAAACACGTGCCCTCGATTGGTTAACATCATAAACGCTCAGGCTCAAGCAAACCCAGTTAACCAACCAAATCAAGCAAACCCAGCACCACCACCAGCAAGAGGAAGAGCGTACAACATCAACGCCAATCCTGTTGAAGATAATAACGGCCCAAACGAACCACCCAACTAGACTTCCCTCACCAAGAATCAAGACTCAACTCCAACCGTCTAGTTTTTATGTTTTCTCAATCTTTACGTATCCCAGTTGTAAACTGGGAATTTGTGTATCCAAGAATTATAATGCGAATTGATATTACAGTTTTGTTTTATGTCTTTACTCATTGATTTAACTTTCATATCATCATACATCTCGACGTATCTCGATCTCATCATTTAAAGAAGTTGGGTTGTGTCTCACTTTTACATAGACTGGCCCCTTCATCATAACAAACGAGAGAGGTACTGTCATCATTCAGTCATGTATTCTTTCAGATTCGAGATTCAAGTTTTGGCTGTTGTGGTTGTTTTGTAGATTTTAGAGTCACATGGAACTAATTATAACTTACTGATAAAGCCAATGAAAATTTGACAAGAATATGGTGGATACGCCGCTGGTACTTCCTATATATAAGTATTCTTGTCAAAGGATCAAAAGCATTGTCAGGCGGTTATGAGAAGTTCCGTGTAGGTTTTAATATCGTCATGGTTGAAGTTTTGTTTTATAAATAAACCTTATCTTTTCAAACGTATCAATTCTCTCAAAACTCTTATGCATGTGATCATATCCAGTCAAACAACTCTGTGTATCAATGTTTCTTATCTTAGGCATCAAAAAGCGATTCCTGTAGCAGGGTATTCAACCCATACTAGGAACGTTACCGCCTCAATCAAAATCCAAACATCGCACCACCCTTTTCCTGTTAAGAGATATTCAGATTTTAGTCAGAGTACGTTGGGAGTTAGAACGAAAACCTGAGTTTACTCGGGAACTCGAAGACTCAATGCAAAATACTTTTAATTTATCCCTATTCCAACTCCTACCTAAATTTCGGGACGAAATTTCTAAAAGTAGGGGATACTGTAACATTCGTCGTAAAACGGGTTCCAAAACCCGGTCTGTTTAAAATTTTTTCTAGAATTTATTAAAAGTTTCGTTACGCATTTTTTTTTCATTTTATAAAATGTAATTTTCATAATTAATAAATAAATTAGATAATTAATATTTTGACTAAATAAAAGAATAAAAATAATACCAATATTAAAGATGTTAAAATATAAAAATAAGAAACAGGGGCGACCGGGTTTCGAACCCGGGTCCCCAACAATTGCACACACAACCTACACCACTGCACTACACACACATATGTGTTAAACTTGAAAACAAATTAGCTTTATAATAAAACCAACAAACATACCTACAAGTTCAAAGTGCAGAGTCAGTAACCGCCAAAGCTAAATTAGAGGAATCCTTGAAATTAACGTTTCTCATTATGATTGATCAAATATAACTGATGTCGAACATTCAGTTATAACCGAAATCCAATTCAATTAATTCAAAAACCAATTGAATTCAATTTGAAATCATTGACCCATGATTTGGGTCTTGAAACCAAAATATGTGTTGTCTGTCTACTCTATAAATACCAACCTTGTCATTTCGATTAAACTCGCCAATTTCAAATCAACTCTCTGCTCACTCTCTGTTCAATTTCTACGCTCGCCGGAGCACCGTGCAACGCCGGAATCTCTAACCGGAAAACCGTAACTGTTCTCCAAACCGGTATAATTATCTAAACCTCCTTGTTATCTCTTGTTTAGTAATTTATTAGCTCAAAACAGTAATCAAAACTGTTTGATCAGTTTATTCAGTCGGAATCATTGTCTGGGTTTTAAATGGTGAAAAAGATGAAGTCGAGATAGTGTTTAAATATAAATAAAAACGGGTATTTAACCGGGTTAGACACACAGTCCAGCGGTGGACTGTGTGCAATTACAAAGCACACGTCCCGGGTTCGAGTCGCACATGTTTCCGATTTTCTGAAATAAAACCAACACTTTTTAAACTTATTCAGATCAACTCATAACATGTATATAAAATTAATATAATTCAGTGTTTATGTGGGTTAGACACACAGCCCAACTGGTTGGGCTGTGTGCACACGAATCGTAGGTCTCGAGTTCGAGCCGGGCAGTTGTAACCGGTTTTAGCCATATTAAATCCTTTTTAATAAAAACAAAATAAAGTTAAAGCTAGTTAGTATATATATAATTAAAATAGAGTTTCTTTCGGGTTAGACACATAGCTCAGTTGGTAGAGCGTGCACGCATACGGGAGGTCACGAGTTCGAACCTCACACGCTACCAATAATTAAACCGGTTGAACCGGCCGTTGACAAGTCAACCCTTAGAGAAAGGGTAATTTTTTTAATTAAAAATCCTTTTTATTTTCTTTAAAAATTAGTTAAAAACACCTCAAAATAAGGTTTTAAAACCTAAAAATTTGTATTAAACTCACAAAAATAAATCTAAAAATCTCATTAAGAGCACTAATTAAAAATATTAATCTCAAATAAAATTTATTTATTTATCGAATTATTACGTTATTATTTAGGTTAGTTTTCCCTCGTCGGTTGAATCATAAATTCGTGCGCATTCATCATTATCAAGGAACGCACCCACTGTGAGTGAATTCTTACAAATTCCCCTTTTTATTCATGTTTTGGGGTGTTTCATGTGTCGCTTTATTTATTTCGTTTATTCAAACTTGTGCTATTACCATTATATGATCTAAACGTGTGATGTAAAGGTTGTTTGTTGCGATGTGTGTTTACATTTTGTCAAGTTGCGTGCAAATCATTCATTAGGCCCATCATTCCTCGTTGGAGACGAGTTGAACATCGCGTGCCTCATTAGATCGGCTCCGTTTGATTGAGCCTTGATCTCATTGTTCCTCATTTGGTGTGTGCGTGTGCATTAATTGATATATTGTGTATTATGATTGAATTTACATATACGTATACTCATATGTGGTTATGCACCTTTTTAGAACCAATATAACAAATTCGTTCAAATGTTTTCATAAGATTCACTCGCCAACTTTTGTTGACCCAAAACCCTATTTTTACACATGATACAGGTTGAAGCAAGGAACGCATAGGAAATTGCCTTAGAAGAAAAATAATGAAGTCATGAAAAATGTATTCGAACATGTTGTGCTTATATGTTTATTGTAATTTCTTCTTTAAAATGAAATAATAGATATGGGACTTTATAGTAAATGTCATGAGCTTTGATGAAAACCCAATCATGCC
Organism: Scalesia atractyloides; assembly: GCA_947069175.1. NCBI lineage: Eukaryota > Viridiplantae > Streptophyta > Magnoliopsida > Asterales > Asteraceae > Scalesia > Scalesia atractyloides. Next base: position 89,760 of record CAMTDV010000169.1, read on the forward strand.
CCGACTACCATTTCCGCTGCGGGTCAGGGTGTGACAGATTGGTATCAGAGCTTTTGACTATAGGGATATAGGACAGGTTATTAGACCCAAGTAAGGGGACATATGGGAGCCCAAACATGAGCAAAGCCCAAGACATCCTATGGATGTAGCAAATTTATTTTCTTCATTTGTTTTGTGAATGTTCATTTCTAAATACGACACACATGACACCTAAAACGTCAAACTCATACTCTCGATACGTATTCCTTTTAGATGTCTTCTAGTCACTCTCGTAGAGGTAGGAGATCAGGAAAATCCCGCGGGCGCATGGCTGCCCAAATCGCTCAACAAATGGCCGCCGTAATCCCCAACATCGTAGTTCAAGTTCAACAAGCCCTTACCGCAAATCCCGTCAACCCAATCAACCAAGAAGATCAAAACGTTGTCAACCCTCCCCCAAATACCACTAAATGCACCTTCAAGCATTTCAAATCCTGCGATCCTCCAAAATACGAAGGGACTGAAGGTGTTACCGCTCTCATCCATTGGTTTGAGGAGACGGAGAACACTTTTCTCAATTGCGACTGCTCCGATGATCGTAAGGTGCGGTGTGCTACCGGTCGTTTGTTCGGAATAGCACTTACATGGTGGAATACAGAGAAGGGCAAGCGAGGTGCTGAGGATGCTATGACCTTGACTTGTGAAGAGTTGAGGGAGATCATGACAAGACGTTTCTGTCCAAGAAGTGAAATCAATAAATTAGAAGATGAGTTCTACTCTTTGAAACAAAAGGAGGCCGACCACACCACATACAACAAGAGATTCTTTGAGTTGAATCAGATGGTCCCCAACTTGTTCACTCCCCTCTACCATTTGATCGAACACTACATTCGAGGTCTTCCTTCAAAAATTCAGGACCCTGTAATAAGTACCACACCTGCAACTTTGGAAGCAACAATGGAGTTAGCTACAGAGCTCACCGAAAACCACATAGGACACATCGAATCTGTCTCTTCTTGTTTATCAACATAAACTGGGTTAATCTTTGTGACACCTAGTGACATCATCTGTCTAAATAAGAGGAAACATTCCGATTTGGTGGGGGATTGTTGGAAATATTAATGAGGAACATACAAGTTGGTATGTTTCCTCCATCCTACATTGGTGGGGGAGGTGAAAGTTGAGTGCCTTATAAGGGATTACCCCTTATGAGCCTCCAAAGTGTTAAATGGGTTGAGATGTGGGTCAAGCCCACACGCGCGCCGAGCTGCGAGCTCACGAATGGGCGCGTTGAGGCGCGAATGGGCGCGTTTGAGGCGCACTTTGCACTTCGCACTTACGCATCGTCACTAGGAGCTGAGGAGCTTTTATTTTTAGCTAGGTCCGGTTCAGGTGCGTTAGTGCTGTGGATCGAGATCGGATGAGATAAGATTGGGATAGAGATGAGTTCGAAACTGTGGGGGTTATCTGTATTAATTCGAATTCATGTGGGTTATCTATAGATAACTGAATTCGAAACTAATTGATAATGGTTATCCCATTCCCCGTTTTCCTCATTCCCAGTTATAATATGAACCTATAAATAAAAGCCTCCTGCTACCCATTCCATACACAATTTTTGCAGCCTTCCTCTCTGGTGTTCATGTTTCTTCTCCAGCTTCTGCGTTTTCTGGTTTCTATTGCTGTTGGAATACCAGATCAGTTTTGCATTAAATCCTGGGAGTTTACGCTGCAGCTCACAGCAATACGAGCGCGTAAAATCCTTTAAGGACAGGAATCATCCGTGCAGTTCAAGAATCTCGGTTTCTTAAATCGCCAGGTTGGTTTTTATTTTTGCGTGTTATTTAAATTCGTCCGATAACGGGACAGTCTCCTTCTACCTTTCTTCAATCAGTTTGTTCAAGTTGGAATAAACTGGTTTGGCCAATAACTCGGTAATTAATAATAAAATAATTAATTTTCTGTTTGATTAAATTGTTTTCAACAATCTTAAAGGATTTTACTTTTTGTGTTTAATCAACAGAACTAATGGACTCTGAACTACCAACAGCTAATCTAAGATTCATGAATCAAGAGTTTGTCAAGTTGGACAGATTCGATGGCCAGAATTAAACTCGCTGGGCGGACAAGGTTAAGTTCATGCTAGTTGTGCTGAAACTCTACTATATCCTTGATCCAAACTTGCCTCAAATCCCTGAAGACCCTCCTCTTAAGGCTGGAGAGGTCCCGGATCAAAACTTGGCAAAGCAAAGACTTGTCCGTAAGGAAGCTAAAGATCTTTGCTTTGGCCATATCAAAAATTCTCTTTCGGATCGTCTCTATGACTTGTACGCGCCGGTAACAAGTGCTAGAGAATTATGGAAAGCTTTGGAAGATAGTATAAGGCTCATGAAGAAGGTACTAACAAATACTTTATTTCTAAGTACTTAGACTTTCAAATGGTTGATGACTAGTCAATATTGGAGCAAGTGCATGAAATCCAAGTTCTTGTTAACAAATTGACCGCACTTTCTATTCCGTTGCCAGAAATATTCCAAGTAGGGGTCATTATTGCAAAACTACCTCCCACCTGGAAAGATTTCTCAAAGAGAATGATGCACAAATCTGAGGAGTACTCGTTGGATGAACTGTTGAAGCACCTTTGAATTGAGGAGGAAACGCGCAACAGGGACAAAAGAGGTAAAGTCGAATCGAGTGTGAATCACTTTGTTGGAGGATCTGGGCAAAAGGGAAAAGGGGCATTAAAGAGTAAAAAGTTTACAGACCAAAGAAAAAGGAATTCAAGAAGTCACACCAAACGACCAACCATCAAGCAAAGAGATTGGGTAAATGTCATGTTTGTGGAGAAACCGGGCATTATGCACGAGAGTGCTCTCAAAGGAAATCTGGTTTTACAGTTGGTTCTACAAGTGCTGTTGATATTGAGAAAGTCACCAATCTAGTGGCCAATGTGGGTCTTGGAGACGTTAACATGCTTTCTCAATATGCACGTGTTGTGGCATGTAGAGGATGGTTCTTGGATTCGGGAGTCACTGTTCATGTTTGTGGGAATCGTGGCTCGTTTCTTACTTATGATTCTGTTCCTCAAGGAACAGTGATGGTATGTGCTTATGGACATCGTGTAGAAGTTCGTGGTATAGTCACGGTGCGACTAAACTTTAGAGATGGTCAAATGGTTACCCTTCAGGATGTGTTGCATGTTCCTGGTATCACCAAGGGTCTTGTTTCTGCTGATAAGTTTGATCGAAATGGTTACAAGCTGGTTATCAAGAATCTTCGTGTGAAGTTTTCTCTTAATGACATCTATGTGGGTCAAGCTAAGAACAGGGTGGAATGTATCGCCTTGACCTAGCTGAAGATGGAATTGATGAAGAAGAAGACTAGGATGAAGGTGGCGTTTCAGTGATTGATGGGTTTGGGAATGAAAGTGATACTGATAGTGGTGATAGTGGTAGTGATAGTTTTTATCAATGTAATGCAATTGGTTTTGATTTGAATGAAATTATGTCTTCTGATTATATCGCTTGTTCAATTTCTTTATGGCATAAACGTTTAGCTCATACAAATATTAAAAACATTGAGAAAATGCAAACTAAAGGTTTATTAAAATTAAAAGATAAAGAATTTGAAAAATGCGAAACTTGTGTGAAATCAAAATTCACAAAGAAACCTTTTCCAAGTGTCCATAAACGTAATACATCACTACTAGAACTAATTCATTCAGATATTTGTGAACTGAATGGAGTCCTTACTCGTGGGGGTAGGAGATACTTTATCACTTTCTGCAATGACTTCAGCCGATACTTATATGTTTATTTATTGCATTCAAAAGACGAAGCTTTTGAGGCATTTAAAATATATAAGGCTGGGGTTCAAAAACAAAAGGAGAAACGCATTAAAATTCTTCGCTCGGACAGAGGTGGAGAATACTTTAACCGAAAATTTGATGCATTCTGCGAAGAGGAAGGCATCATACATGAGAGAACTGCACCATATACTCCCCAACAAAATGGTTTGGCTGAGAGAAAGAACCGAACCTTGGTAGAGATGGCTAACTGTATGTTAAATCAATCGGGTCTACCTCGTAATATGTGGGGGGAAGCTGTGTTAACCACATGTTATGTTCACAATAGGATCACTAGTCGTGTGATACCTACGAGTCCATATGAGTTGTGGAAAGGAAGAAAACCAAACCTAGAGTATTTGAGGGTTTGGGGGTGTCTTGCCTATTATCGCGTACCTGATCCAAAGACACTCAAACTGGGAGAATGAGCTTACAAGAGTGTATTCATTGGATATGCTCCGAATAGTAAGTCTTACCGATTGTTGGATGACGAATCAGGTACAGTTGTAGAATCTAGAGATGTGGAATTCTTTGAGAACAAGTTTTCTAGAGATGATGAAAACTCAAATTACACCACATCTTCTAGTACTTCTGTGAAAAGAGTCGAACCTTCACCAATGGTTGAAGAACCGAGGAAAAGTACTAGAGTTAGAAAAGAGAAAAGTTATGGAGATGATTTCTTTTCTTACCTGGTTGAGGGAACTCAAAAGAAAGTGACGAGAGAGGTCATTTTTGCTGTTAATTTGGATGATGATCCTAAAACTTTCAGTGAAGCAATGTCATCAAGAGATGCTCCTTTGTGGAAGGAAGCAGTCAATGATGAAATGGATTCCATTATGGGAAATGGAACTTGGGAATTAGCTGATCTACCCAAGGGAAAGAAACCTATTGGATCCAAATGGATTTTCAAAAGGAAGTATCATCCAGATGGATCCATCTCTGCCTATAAAGCGCGATTAGTTGCTAAAGGGTAAAGGCAGAGAGAAGGGATCGACTATTTTGATACCTATGCACCTGCGGCTAGAATTAGCTCTATTAGAACTCTAATAGCGGTGTCTGCTTTGAAAGGGTTGTACATCCATCAAATGGATGTAAAGACTGCGTTTCTAAATGGGTATCTAAATGAGGAGATTTATTTGGAGCAACCAGAAGGGTTTGTGATGCCTGGACAAGAAAAACAAAGTGTGTAGACTTATGAAATCTCTTTATGGTTTGAAGCAAGCTCCTAAACAGTGGCATGAGAGGTTTGACACCAATGTGACTGCTTTCGGGTTTCGACACAATAGTGCTGATAGGTGTATCTATACTAAATGCGAACCCGGTTATACAGTCGTGATTTGTCTCTACGTTGATGATATGTTAATCATTAGCACCCACCTTGAAGGTATTTCTGAAACTAAGAAATATCTGTCCTCGAACTTTAAGATGAAAGATCTAGGAGAAGTTGATACCATTCTTGGGATCAAGGTGAAAAGAACTGAAAGTCAGATTTCTCTAAGTCAATTTCAGTATATAGAGAAAATTTTGACTAAGTTTCAACACTTGAACATTAAAGAGTTTAATACCCCATTTGATCCAAGTGTGAAACTTAATGTGAACTCAGGGAGAGCAGTGGCTCAACTGGAGTATGCGAGTGCTATTGGAAGTATGATGTATGCAACACATTGCACTCGTCCTGATATTGCTTTTGTTGTAAGCAAACTGAGTTAGTATACTGTCAATCTAGGGACAGAACACTGGAAAGCAGTGGTATAGTACTTGGATACCTGAAAAGGACCAGTAACTTAGAACTGACATACACGTCTAAGTCCAGAATACTCGAAGGTTATTCTGATGCGAGCTGGATTGATCACACCAGTGATTCAAAATCTACAAGTGAGTGGATTTACACTCTAGCAGGAGGAGCAATTTCTTGGGCGAGCAAGAAACAGACGTGTATTGCCCACTCAACTATGGAAGCTGAGTTCATAGCACTAGCTGCGGCTGGTAAGGAAGCAGAGTGGATTAGAGATCTACTTACGGACATCAGTTTGTGGGATGTTCCAATGTCGTATATTCCCATGTATTGTGATAGTGAGGCCACACTATCTAAAGTATACAACACAGTGTATAATGGGAGGTCAAGACACATAGGTCTACTGCATAATTATGTGAGACAACTTCTTGAAAGTGGTACCATCAAGGTTGTCTATGTCAAGACGAGTAGGAACTTGGCTGATCCGTTTACTAAATCTCTGACGAGAGATTTGGTAGTGAATACCGCGAGAGACATGGGTCTAAGACCACAATAGAATCGTTAGTGATGGAAACCAACTTGAACTTAGTGCTCCTATTTCTCAAGTTTAATGGGTAAAAACGAAGTCACTTAACGATAGAAGGTACTATCAATTTCTGATAGATCCATGTGAGGTATGATAGTACGTCGTTGACGAGAACAAGGGTGAGCTAATGCTCTTAACAAAGTTTTGGAGGCATCCAAGCAACGTGGATGATGTAAAACTTTGCCTATATGATCTAGGGGTGGTGCCGCCTCGAGTGAAGATAAGTGGTTTGTCTTCTAAAGGATCATGAAAACAGTTTATAGCGCACGGCCATATTCGCGCTCAGTGAGAACGCAAAGTCGGCCGGTGATGTGTGGGGGTAAACCGAAGGGGGCTATCAGGTTGATGGTTTAATTCCATAGGACACCATCGAATCTGTCTCTTCTTGTTTATCAACATAAACTGGGTTAATCTTCGTGACACCTAGTGACATCATCTGTCTAAATGAGAGGAAACATTCCAATTTGGTGGGGGATTGTTGGAAATATTAATAACGAACATACAAGTTGGTATGTTTCCTCCATCCTACATTGGTGGGGGAGGTGAAAGTTGAGTGCCTTATAAGGGATTACCCCTTATGAGCCTCCAAAGTGTTAAATGGGTTGAGAAGTGGGTCAAGCCCACACGCGCGCCGAGCCGCGAGCTCGCGAATGGGCGCGTTGAGGCGCGAATGGGCGCGTTTGAGGCGCACTTTGCACTTCGCACTTACGCATCGTCACTAGGAGCTGAGGAGCTTTTATTTTTAGCTAGGGTCCGGTTCAGGTGCGTTAGTGCTATGGATCGAGATCGGATGAGATAAGATTGGGATAGAGATGAGTTCGAAACTATGGGGGTTATCTGTATTAATTCGAATTCATGTGGGCTATCTATAGATAACTGAATTCGAAACTAATTGATAATGGTTATCCCATTCCCCGTTTTCCTCATTCTTAGTTATAATATGAACCTATAAATAAAAGCCTCCTGCTACCCATTCCATACACAATTTTTGCAGCCTTCCTCTCTGGTGTTCATGTTTCTTCTCCAGCTTCTGCGTTTTCTGGTTTCCATTGCTGTTGGAATACCAGATCAGTTCTGCATTAAATCCTGGGAGTTTACGCTGCAGCTCACAGCAATATAAGCGCGTAAAATCCTTTAAGGACAGGAATCATCCGTGCAGTTCAAGAATCTCGGTTTCTTAAATCGCCAGGTTGATTTTAGTTTTTGCGTGTTATTTAAATTCGTCCGATAACGGGACAGTCTCCTTCTACCTTTCTTCAATCAGTTTGTTTAAGTTGGAATAAACTGGTTTGGCTAATAACTCGGTAATTAATAATAAAATAATTAATTTTCTGTTTGATTAAATTGTTTTCAACAATATATTCTTTGGGTCTTTGATATTTGTGGAGAATAGGTTTTGCAAGTGAATATTGTTGTGGTGAAGGAAAGGGACAGAATCGATGCAACGTTGGTGTTACCTTCAATGCCTGAGATTATGAGGTTGAACAAATGAGGATCTTTTAGTATGTCCCAAGTTGGTCAGCCTAAATGCACATTGGACTGATCAGTTAGAATGTGGACTTCAACTGATTTTCAGACTAAACTCACCACCACCATTGATTCCGACGATAAGCCATTATTCCAGAGACCACGAAACAACACCTATACCAACTCACGAAACAGGTAAAAAGTAACATTTATTTGGCTACAAACCTTTTCCTTTGTCATTCCTACCTGCTTGAATTGTTTGTTAGCATTGCTACATGTTTAACGACATATTTTCATATTCATTTTTTCAATTTAATTTAATTTAATATTTACACAAGTAATGGAACGTTTCTTTTGTTTTAAGGTTTATGTCAACACTGTAAATGATATAATTTACTTTGAATAACCAGTCTAACACACGAGTACTTAGACTAGTATATAATATATAAAGTTATTAACAAAAGTCAACACCTGTTTTACCTTACTTCTTATTTTCTTTTAATTAACTTTTCTAATAAAAAAACATAAAGGTTGTCTGACAATGAACTACATGCTACATACATTAGTAATTCATTGTATACCTAAAAAAATATTCATGGTTTTCTAGGCCATTAATGTCCTTTAAGGTTATTTTTTGCCACATTATCATCATAATACTTCTTGTAATTGTTAAAGCTTCTTAATTCCCTCTCATTTATTAGTTTCATTGTTTTTCATTCTCGTGGACATTATTATAGAAATGTCCCTTCCTCTTCATACCCTTATAATGCCCATGAGGGATGGTCTAAGGGCATTATCAAAACCTTTCACGCTCTTATAAAGCCCCATTAAGTATGGCGTTAGTGTCCATGTATTAAACTGCATGAAATATGAAATAAAAGTTATTTTTATTAATTACATCAGTACACAATACTTGAATTAGTTGTGCTTTTTATTTGATTCAAGTTAGATTATTTTATCACACTTTTTGTGTTATATTTTAAAATGTATTACACTAGAATACATTTTATTGCTAAAATTCATTAAAAGAATCTAGAGAAACATTAAAGACCAACACCAACAATGATCATTCGATAAATTTTATTACGACCCCCAATTGAAAGACTTTGGTTACACCACTGTCTGAATGTAGTAGGTAACAAAAAAAAATATTAGGTTTTATGAATGTAAGGTAAAAAAATTCAGAATGACCCTGAATATTTTTTTAGATCTGTCACTACTCGTTATACCATCTATATTGTTATACATATACATACATGTCTGGCACATATGATAGCATTAACTATCTTGAGACGAAAATGTTTAAAGGGTGTGCTCATGGCACCATGGATAACCGACATTAACTAAATACCATAACGCTAGATGAAGGCTCTTAGCCACAACTTATATCAAGTGAGGCCTTAATGAATAAAGAGGAGGGATTTTATGTTTATGTGTGTCATAATAAGGAAAGCTACAAAATCTAATATGGGTCATATGATAACAGTTGAATGAAGTTTATCTATGCAGCTATTAATTAGCACACATATTATGTCATATTTCATATAATGCTACGAGGTTAGCTAGACTATACAAGATATACGATGCTTATTAGATATTTATAACAATCAAGTAATTGTTACACATGGATATCAAGTTGTCAAAAGGGTTGTGCATACACAAGCTGAATGTGTGACGAGCACAATGACAACATTTGTATGAATAATGTTAGGACTCCATAAATGGTCAAGCTCTACCGTTTACTATTCATTCAGATATTGATCCATATAAAATTTCGATAACTTTACATAAAATCATACAAACAATAACAAGAAATATAATTTTACAACCATATATCAGCTACTGTTAGCCCACCAAAAACCAAGAGTTAGATTGTACTACAATACAATGCATTTTATGGCAAAACCCATAGCAAATAATCATACACCCAAACCAAAACTTTAGATTGACGAAAACGCTCTCCAAGGGTATTTTCGCCAGTTTAAAAATATATTTCTGGAAACTAAGATGGGATGTAAAGATCACAAGTTGAGTTGACAAAAGATTGAAGGGACAAGATCTACTACCGACCAAGCAAGACCCGCATATTGCAGCAACCTTATACCTGTATCCACATCAAATGAATCCTGATTACAGAAAAACAACATTTTCTGGAGATACCCATTTGACTGTTTGACTTCGTTTGACTTTTTGACGGTGGAAGAAGTGGTCAAAGCTGGTACATAGCCTGAAGATCTTATAGAGATGCCTAATGCGTTAGCTGTAATGGGTAGGATCCATTTTGCTAGAGCCTTGCTGCAGAATTTGACCACCAGTATGGTCGGGATGCCAACTAGGATCCTACCAGCAAAAAGTGCAATGGGGAGATCAGAGGTGAACACGCGGGCCACGTGTTCATGGTGGAAGTGATCATATGTTTGTTGTACCCCGGTCACCTGGATCACATATAGATCAGTTTTCTATACAGTATAATTATCGATGTATCAACGGTGTGCCACATTCCTCATATAGCATTAGATCATGCCACGTAGGATTCATGACGCATGTACGTTTATGATATGTAGCTATAAAAAACTTCTCGCTGAAAGATATGGTAATTTTCATTAGATCTAAAAAAATGCCAGTTTGGCATGCAATACAAAACACAGCATTTTTCTTTTTCAGCATTCGACATACTTTCATTCGTCCCATGAAATTTGCAACATTTGAATGTCAATATAGCTTTTCGGAAGATGTCTAAAATACCTTTCAATTATGACAAATTGAAATATTTAGTAAGCCTAAATCAAGCATTTTTTTATTATTATTTTTTGCAATGACCACGACGAGCATATAGGTATATACGTGAACAAAAACTTTTCAAAATGAAAATATTGCAATTGTCATGTGACCCTCTGCAATGGGAATTAAAAATTTGAAGTTTTTATGGAAATACTAACTAGGAATATATGATATTATAGTCTTACAATTCCCAACGCCACGCCTGTGAATGCCGTATGAAACTCAAAACTTGGAGTAGGAAGCTCTGGTGTCGGGTAGGCAAATAGCAAAAGGAAGCTAAGTGCAACCCAAAAGGATGTAACTGCAACAAACAGAAGAACTACACGTTACGACTAATAGTTACTAAAAGCAACTTCACCTGTTGAAAATAATAAATGGCCATTTCAACCCATTAATTATAAATGGATCGATTAAGGTTATTATTATATGTAATGAGTCAAACGAGTAAAATCAGAATATTTGAGTGTGTGCTCTAGGTCCTGCTACAGGCATTTATATACTGATGATTACTCATGCAGAAATTTGAAGCATCGGTTACACTAAGTACAAGAATTCATACCATTTTGGTTTGATATAACAAAATTGTCAACATGTTCATGAATGCATAGCCAAAATTCAAGTATTGCTAATCCAAGCACAAGACCACCAACGATATCAACCACACTGTGCATGCCGAGATATATCCGTCCTGGAAGTCATATGTTATATGTTGATGAAATATGAATTAAAGAGGCGAATAACTGAATATAACAAATATTGAAACACACCAAACCCGATAAGGCCAACAAACAAGCAAACACATGCAAATGCTGCTACTTGAAAGGATGCATCCGAGTTTTCATTGTATGACAAGACATAATGCAAGAGGTACCTGAATATCCGAGAAAACACAAATCAATAAAATGATTCTACAGTAAATGTAATTCGGAATCCCCTACTTTGTTTTAAATCACTGAAAGTTCAACTGTTCAACATTCATTACCTATGTGAATGCTAATTTCTAAACATTTTTTTTAATCTTTCTGCTTATTGAAAATGCATGCTATCATTTAGCAAGAACGTACCCCGATAAGCAGACAGTATTAAGAGTATGTGAAGAAGGAAACCCGTATTCCATTGCATTTTCTTTCTCATCTTTAGTGACTGTCAGTGTCCTCACGAGTGGTGATTTGGGTCTAGGAGCTGAGACCACATCCTACAAACATAACCAATAAATATAAAAACCTATATAACATTCACAAACAATGTAATTAAGTGCGAACTCTATGTTATACCTTTATACAATTTCCTGTATAATCACAAAATGTCATCAGAAATGTCATTTGCCTTGCCAATTTCCCATGTCCACTCTACAACATACGATTAACCGAATTCATCACCGCAAAACACGTCTTTATTTGGAACATAAATTATGTTTTATGATGTGTGAATATAAGGGCTAGTTTGAGCTATAAAGAATCAATTTTCATAGAAAAATAAAAGATAAATTACCCAGAACAGCAAGGGAAGAAAGCCAGTATAAAAAGGAACAGAAACAACTGAAGATAAACCCACAAACAAAGCATCCATAATGTATGCTGGTATTTCTGCATAAATTCAACAAACACTTATGTTAATTGCTATCAATCAA
>CAMTDV010000170.1:0-51853 GCA_947069175.1 Scalesia atractyloides
CAAAAACCCCCATTTTTACACATGATACAGGTGATCCAGATGCAGCAAGAAACACATAGGACGGCTTAGAAGAATAAATCGGTTTAGGTTTTGGATTGTTTATTTAGTTACTTTTTCCTTGTATTTGTATGAACTTGTTTGGAATATTGAAGTTGTAAATTTTGAATTTAATAAATATGAAACATATTAGTAAACATCATGAGCTTTGGTGATAACCCAATTATGCCCCGACTCTTATTCCGCTGCGGGTCGGGGTGTGACAACAACCATCATCATCATCATCATCATCATCATGAAATGTAACCCGGTCTAAGGGATCACTCCTAGTTACCGCATTCGGTAACTCGAACCGTTCCCCAGTCTGAAGAAAATCGTGTGATGTCGCGTTTCCATCATTCGTGACATCAGTTTCAGGTGTAGTAAGATCATAAATATGACGGGATTTTGTCTTGACGACTGACCATAGATCTTTCGTATCACGTGTCCTTGCAGGGTATGAAGTGTAAAACACTTGTTCTGCCTGTGATGCCAAGATAAACTTGTCGTCACCTGGAAGTTGAAACTTGTGTTTAACATCAACAAGCTTATTTTTGTTAAATATTACACCCAGGTTGTTATCAAACCATGTACATTTAAACACTACCACAATTTGAGGTTCCTTGCCATTATACTTAAGTTCTAATATCTCGTCCACTAAGCCGTAGTAGTCAGACTCTTCCACGTGATATGTTTCCCCTCTCACGCATACACCACAGTTTGAGGTCACAAGTCCCTTACCATACTTCTGGGTGTGAAACTTATAACCATTTACAAAGTACCCATTGTGAGATTGAGCATAAATTGATGGTTGTCTTGCTAAAATTTCCAAATGTCGAGTGTTTCCATCAATTAAGCCATTCATTACCTACAATGAAAAACACACATGGAACATGTTGGTTAACGATGCACTAACATCAATCATTAAGATTTAATTGGCTTTACTTACGTGATTTTCAAACCATTCAGCAAAATGGTAATCTCTAAGAAGGAATTCTGGTTCGTCCGGATACAATTGTGGTGCCACTTCATCAAATTTGTCGATATAAGGGTATTCTACACAATTTATTTATTTTATTTTATTGTATTAACATATGACAAAATTTGATATATAAATAAAGAAATAAAGTTTCGTGGTAAAATTATCCCAAGTTGCGGTAACTTTGCCTCACTTTTTGATTTATTAGTTTTAATTCTTTTTTATTTTTTACTAGTAAATATCATGAGTTATTAAACAGAAAAAAAAGGTATTGGATTTTATCAATCTTAATTTTCACCCATCTGATGACATTAATCTCAACTTAAAAAATTCCCTCCATCATTCCCAATTTGTAAGAATTTAGCCTCCATTGATCCCTTTCTAACCGGCAGTTAGTTTTTTTTCTGACGTGACAACTTACGTGGTACAAAACTAGTTATTTGCTTATGTTTATGCTTATATGGTACAAACCTAGTTATTGAATTTTAATAATCCTAACTTTCACCACAATCAACAACAACCCACTGCTACCATCAACCACCACCACCATCAACCGCCATCACTACCACCATCAAGAATCACCACCAACAACCATCACCACCACCCCATCATCAACAACCACCACCAGTCGCCACCACCCCACCATCAACAACCACCACCAGCCGCAATGGTGGTGATTGTTGATGGTGGTGACGGCTGACGGTGGTGGTGGTGGTGGTAGTGGGTGATGGTGGTGGAAGTGGTGGCTAGCGGTGGTGGAAGTGGTGGCTAACGGTGGTGGTTGTTGATGGTGGTGGTGGTGGTCGTGGCGGCTAATGATGGTTGTGAATTTTGTGGGAAAATCGTTGCAAGTTGCCACAACTGTTTTGATTTTTTTTTAGTTTTATAAATTGCATTAACTAATAATAAAAATTAATAAATGAAAAAGAAACGAAGTTTTGTGGGAACATTGATGGAAACATAGTTAAATTTGCCACGAAATTGTCACAAATACAGGTTTGGTGACTATCTTGTCGAAAAATTGTGGGAAATTTTTGGTTTTTAATATTTGTCTAAAATTTGTGGGAACTTTGTCAAAAAGTTGCCACAATTTTGCCACTCTTTTGAATTTTTTTTAGTTTTATAAATTGCACTAGCTAATAATAAAAGTTAATAAATGAAAAAAGAGGTTTTGTGGGAACATTGTTAGGAACATAGTTAACTTTGCGACGAAATTGCCACAAATATAGGTTTGGTGACTATCTTGTTGAAAAATTATGGGGAAATTTATGGTTTTAATATTTGTCTAAAATTTGTGGGAAACTTGTCGCCAAAATTAAGTTGTGGGAAATTTGTCAAAAAAATTTGTAGCAAAAAAACCATTTTTCTAGTAGTGTAATTATATATAACTTAAAAATTATAATAATTGTTTTCGTCCCTATGGTTTGTCAAAAATCACTATTTCAGTCCATTAGTTTAAAAATTACGATTTCAGTCCCTGTGGTTTCACTTTCGTAACCATTTCAGTCCATGTGGTTTCACTTTCGTAACCACTTCAACCCATTTATTCTGTAACTACAGGGACTGAAATGATTGCAAGGTGGACTGAAATGGTTACGAAAGTGAAACCATAAGGACTGAAATCGCAATTTTTAAATTAATGGACTGAAATAGTGATTTTTGACAAACCACAGGGACGAAAACAGTAATTAACTCTATCCTATTATATATAACTTAAAAATTATAATAAATAGTATTTTGAAGTTGTTAAGATTTCAAATTATTAGAGTATAGAATTATTTGAAATGTAGTTGGGTATAAATCAAGTATTCATGTAAGTTTAAGATGGTATTTCGCTTGATGAGCATCTCAATAATTAATTTTTAGCCTCATAAGACAATAAACTAGTATACCTGTGAATACTGACAGATCCATGACTTTTCGTAAGTGGAGTCAAAATGAATCAAGCTCGAACATGTCATTTTAACATGGGTCATGTCAGAACATGCTGCTTCTGGTCAAAATATTTCTAGTAGCAAAAAATAAAATAAACATGTATTCATGCGAGAATACTATTCTCGATTAAAAAAATATTTAAAAGAAAGTAAAAATGTAAGCGAAGATACATCTTAGTAAAATACCAAAAACATCTTTAAAATTAGGAGTGAGATCGGTATGATTCTGGTTTCGAAAATGCAGACATCAAATTTCTGGAAAAGTGAGATCGGTATGATTCTGGTTTCGAAAATGCAGACATCAAATTTCTGGAATAGTAAATACCGAATTCCATATCAAATATATTGCTACAGTTAACTACAACACCATACCAAATTATCATCCCTAATTAAAACATGTAAGCGAAAGCTCACTAGTAGTAAAAAGCCAATACATCACTATGACATGAAGCAAAAGCTTGCCGGAGACATTGAATCATACTCTGCAAGAGGTTAAACTATTTAACTTATCAACTAGAACCATTTCAGTATATTAATTCTTTCATCCTTGGAATTAATTTTCTCCCTTACACTCATCAATGTTGGATAATGGATAGGCATGTTTCTTTTATAAAACAATTAACCTATTTCCATAAAATTTCAATTACAAACAATGGTGGGAACACTAAATAATCCGTGAATAATATTTATATAACTTCTATTTAATATATTAAACATATATCTACAAAATAATTAATATTGTACAGAAATATACAATAAAAATAATTAAATAATATATAAGTTATACTTATAAATGTGTGTGTATATGTATTTAAATACTTATAATATTAATAAAATAATTAACAAATAATAAAGGGTTCGATCACGATAAAAACATAGCTTTAAACTAGCCCGAGTTTGAGATGGATGTAGAAAAAAAAATTGTGGTTTCATCGAAAGATGGGGTTGAAATATTTGACTATATTCATGGTTTCCTATTTACTTTTTTTTAATAAGAAGTGTAATGATCATTATATATCACGTTAGCAGATTTTTATACTTGGTGAAACTAACCAAATATGTGATGCTGATTACAAGAGTATTAATGTAATTCTTGAAAAACAAATTTAAACTTAAAAATAGCATTAATTCTATTTGGGCTCTTACAATGGCATCAGCCCAAACCCAAACCTAAACCATTCTAGCCCACAAATCATGTAGATCGTCACATTTTCAGTCATGGTTTGATATTAGTCTTTAAGATCTTATATTTCAATCATCTCAAAAGTAAAACAATAATCATTAGAATAAAGTTTATTCTTACACTGTAAACGAAATCATAATTGTAATCATAATCATTATTATTCTCCTAAACGCCGTGGTTACACCCTCGTAACTAAGCATGGGGAGAATGAAAGCAGAATTCTAACATGTGTCTACTTAGCCTTGCCACACCGCAATGCATTTTGTGGTATGTCATATTCGGTGAAAAGACTCTTTTCGTCGTTCCAAACTCGAGCATACAACTGTTGTCCCAAATATTGTCGCGGCCAGTTTGCTGATCTCAAATTCCACATACCCTTGTTGTCCAATGACACCAATATCGAGCTCCAAGATTTTGGGTAAACCTACAAATCATCAAACAAAATAACAAGTTATTGTATATTATTGATCACATATTTATAGGCGTGCACTAAGGATAATTGAAAGCAACCTGTGACTAATATATTTTTTTCTAATATAATGAACTCGAAAAAACTACAATTTTTGTTGTTTAACATCAAGAAAGTCCCGGTTACCTGGACTGTGTATCGTGAGGTAGCATCGTTCAGATTGTAGAACTTTTTCCTCAGTGTCGAATTCCATTGCCCGCCACCAAAACTACAAATTGCAGGATCACGGCGATAAGTATTTCAACTCTTAATAATAAAAAAGTACAAGAAATGGGGAAAAAGAATAAGATGGTTGGTTGGTTACCCGACGCTCCAAAAGTCATAACCATCAAGATGCCATGACTGGATGGAGTTCTCGTTGTTCTGGAAGACAATTTCAACGAAATCATGAAGAGTGAAACCCATTACTGATGGGGATTGAATAGCCGGGCCTGCAGGTGGTGTGGGTTTGATTGAGTTCAGTTTGTATACTCCAGGAATGTTGAAGTAGTCAGCAAGCTTCAATGGGGTGGCTGGGTTGACGTGAGAGACTTTGTTCACAGCATAGCGTAGCTTTCCGCCAATATTAGCTTTTGAATTAGCTAACACAACTGTTCTGATTATCGGGATTGTTCCATAGTGAAATGAACCTTGAGGGTTGGGCCTTGCAGCATTTGCTGTCAAGTTCCATCTACAATAAACAGATTGGTAAAGGGTAAGTACGGTTTCTCATAAGTGCGAATTTGGGGACTAAAACATAATTAGTTAACCGGTTACCTGATTGTTCTGGCCTGCTTCATGGACCAGTGAACCTGATAGGTAGGTGCAATGGGCAATGGTAAAGACGGTTTGGCTGTAGATCCAGCGTAATGAAGGATTCCAGTAGCGGTAAGAACTGGTTTTGTAAATCTAGTTGACGCAACAATGTAATAACCTTTCGCAGGGGAGTGTAGTGTGACCAAGAAAGAAGCAGATTGACCAACATGAAGGTCAAGTGATTCATAGGATTCATGCAAAGTATGAGCTCCTTCGACTTCAACCAACGTCAATGTATGGCCTTGGATCCTAAAGTTAATCGAAGTTGTTAACGCCACATTCGACACCCTAAACAAGTACCTTTGACCTGAAAGTTACAAAAATAAAACAAACCCATATCAGATCAAGTTCACGAAGCACGTTCCAATCAGGCATTATTACCGAAAAGGGATCAACAATTCAATACCTGCTCGACCAGTGAAAGATGTACCACTAGGACGCCCGTTGATAAGTAGACCGTTAGGCTTAGGAAGAGCTTTCCCGGAGTCCAGTCTTTGTCTTAGCGTCTGAGAAAACGAAACTTTAACTGTTTATAACTTCCAACAAACTGTAATATCTTGAGAAGTTGATATGTTACAAAAAACAAAGTACAAAGTACAAACCTTGTGATCAGATTTCCACCAATCACTGACAAGTATAGTGAACTCAGCAACAGGTTTAAGATATGGGACAAAAATAACAGGTCTTGCTTGGATGTTAAACCCTCCAAAAGCGCCAACAGCTCTATGCATACCGAGCGAAGCAAAATACGAAAATGTTCCAATCTGATCTTTCACTTGCATATGATAAGTCCACTGTCCACCTGGTGGAATTGGACAGTTTGTTCCCAGCACTCCATCTTGCCATGAAGTCTTTCTTTGTTTTACGCCATTCCTGTTGTCACATTGTTCATATATTACGCGCTTAAAACAAAATCGCAAAAAAATAAAAATAAAAAATAAAGATCAAATAACCACATACCATGTGATGAGAAAAGGTTCATCCAGCTTATTGACAACATTAACAACCACATTGTCATTAGTTTCGCACTCGATAGTCGGGCCTGGAAACTGTCCATTGATAAGTATGCCCTGCAACAGTTATACAAAAACACGACGTTAAGAGTGTTTGTTATCGTTAAACGTTACAAGAACTCGATATATGCTGTGAAGAACTTACCCTCTGCGGAGTACCAAGAGGCGAAATCTGTCCATACGTAACTACCCAGTTAAAATTCCTGTAAGGGTCTTCTGCATGGACACAGAAGACACACACCAAAGCCAATAATCCAAGAAAAAATGGTAGGAAATTGGCCTGCTGCTTCATATTGTCAGGCTAACTGAACAAATGGGGGGCTTAGAAATATGAAATAGAGAGTGCAGAGTGAGACTCTGCGAGAATGAAAGTAGAGAGTGAGTGGTGATGTTGAGATGCAAGAGGATTGGAGAATTTATAAAGCGGGAAACACCAGGAAGCAGAAGAAAGAAGCGATTCCCGGTAAAGAAACTCTGAACGAGTACGGCGCACTTCATGGTGGATATTAATGGTGGTATTAAAGTAGCAGAAGGTGATGATGAGTTAAAAAAATATGGGGTTTGCTTGTTGAGATGTATATGATACAGTGGTGGATAGAGGGAGAGATTCGTCGGTGAAATGAAACCCTAAAATGACGCAGTGGAGGACGGATCAAACATAATGAAGATGGAGGGAGGGTTTAAGTTAATTGCACGGCGCGAAAACCATGGGAGCCTTCGGTGGATCGGGTCGGACTACTGCTTCTTCGGTGTTGGTATGGACTCGCTTATTTGATAAGTCTTTAGTGGTTCATTATTATTTTTTAATTAAATTTGCATATGTATTATGGATATAACTAGAGCTAATGTAAGGCCATGCTTCGCAGCGGACGGCGGGCCAATCGATATCGTTTCAGTTCATTACGTGTATAAAACTCGATAAGTATCGTTTTAGTTTGTTGTGGTCTCTTTATAGTGTCAGCAGTCAGAAAAAGATAAGTAAATGGTAAAAATAAATGAAAAGGAAAGAACAAATTGATATATGTAAAAAGAGTAAAAAAATCACTTGGAACGCGTACATGAAGAATGGGCATTTTAGCACCGTGGCACTATTAAACCTTCTTTTCTTTGCTTTGATATATAGTATAATTGTTCGGACTATACACTTGCTGCTTGGATTTCAATTAAGAGGTTTATTTGTGTGTCATTGGGGCGAGCGGCTTTGCACCTACGGGAGAGCTAGTTAGTCTTCCTTCCTCGCCAGCTAGGTGCTTGGCGGCGAGAGGAACTGCGAAAGTTGTTATGATTTCCTAGTTCTATTGGGTTAGTGTTAAGTAGGTGATTTAGCCCTCTATCAAGAGGGAAGAGGGAAGCAGTGTGATAACTAGTTGCTTTCTGCTGAGTTGCTATCGCTCCTCTCATTTCAGTCGAGCAAGGCTGAAGACATTCTTTCTAGCCAAGCAAGCCCCTAAAGGCACGTGTTATTGGCTAAGCCCTCACTTAGGATGAGTCGTGTAGGCCGCCTCAAAAGAGAATTCCCCCCGCTTTGTCTTCGATGAAAGCCTGAATTCAATATGAAAGTAGGCTCTTCTTCGATTGAAGCAAATTGTCACATAGGTCATCCTTTACTAATTTGTATTCGAGTTAACTGAGATTACCAAAGATTTATCGTTAAGGCATTGGATAGGCATCACAAATATATTGGTAAGGAAGCATGTAAATATAAATAAGCGTGTAATACATATTACAATTTTGCTTAAAACAACATTTATTTTGTTGCTAATTTATAAATCCACGTCTAAGTGAAAATGTTTTCGAGAACCACTTTCGACATAGTATGAAAACAGTTTTAAGCAACTTGTAATCAATCAATAAAGTGTTGCCTGTGAAGCTTAGTACATAAGTCAATTTACTATTCACATAATCACATTATTGTATTATAAGCATATTAGCATAACACGATGTTAAAGAAAAATCAAACATTAGGGTATATCTTATGAGTTTGATGTAGGGCTTCAAACAAAACAAAACGAATAAACAAAACGAATGAATACGAATAAGGCCTTTTTCATATTTGTTTGTTAAGGAAATAATGTCTTTATGAACGGTTTATGAACACTTATAACCAAACGATATTTTCTATTTGTGTTCATCCATTAAGGAAATGAACGTGTTCACGAACACAAATAAAATTGGTAAAGGCGGCGTAAGCTAGAGGTGGATGGCGGGAGGGACCGGCACTGGACCTTGAGTCTAATCGTGGAACGGAGGTCGATAGTATATATGTCAATGTGAATAATGAGAAGAAAATGAGAACAATGCATAAACAAGGTGGAGATAGTGTTTCTTATTTTATTTGTTAGGATAACAAAACAAAAAAAGAATTAAAGGATATAAAAAGGTTTAGATAAAATATATAAATGTACAAAAAAATTAATGCACGACATAAACAAACGAACATGAAGGAATGTTCACGCACACATTACCGAACGTTCACGAACACAATTGAACGAACGAGACATCTATTTGTGATCGTTCATTTAACTAACCAAATGAAATTTCATGTTCATGTTCATTCATTTATTGAACAAACGGACTTTTCATCGAACTATTTGTTGAACGTTTGATTCGTTTACCAGGTATGTGGATATGTCACATGCTATGATATGATAAATGTAATAAAAAGTAAATATTTGAGCTGAGCAATCAATCTTCATTTTATAAATGTAACATTTTTTTTTTTAGTTATGTAATCTGAAACATATCTCAAGTGAGAATGTATACTAAACAACTGGTACCAGCAAATCGGAAATTGAGAAAACAATTTCGAAAACAGAAACTCACGTACGTATAGGCTTATGGAAAATCACCCAATTTTATTAAGAAAACTCAAACTCGAAACCTTTATTACAATTCCCTACCAATTGAAGTGGTACATATAACTAGTCTATAATAATAATAATAATAATAATATAAGTATAAGTATATTAAAAACAAAACGATTTGAAGAGTGATTTTAATATAAAAAAAGGAATAGTGTCAGACAGCTTGCATGGCACTCTCCTATTGGACCAACCGTTTATTATTTGTTTACGCTGTAAAATTACGGGTTTGCCCCCTGAATAGTGCTAGGCAGCTGGCCTGGCACTCCCCATTGGACCAGCCGTTTATTATTTGTTTACGCTGTAAAATTACGGGTTTGCCCACACTTTAAAATTACGATTTTGCCCCTACTCAAAATAAAATTACGCTTTTGGCCCCAGCCAAAAATTACGATTTTGCCCACGACTCGAAATTACAATTTCGCCCTCAGCTCAAAATTACGCTTTCACCCCTGTTCAAATGAAAAAAAAATCTGTTCTCTCCCCCACCTTAAAATTACGATTTTTCCCCGTTTAAAAAATTATGATTTCGGCCTCAGTTAAAAATTACGGTTTTGCCCCTATTCAAAATAAAATTACGCTTTTGGCTCCAACTTAAAATTACGATTACGCCCTCGGTTCAAAATAAAAATATGGTTTTGCCTCCGGCCTAAAATTACGGTTGTGCCTTTAGTTTAAATTTATATTACTGTGTTGGCCGAAGTTCAGAAGTATCAATTCGCCCTTGCGCAGATTTACACTTTTGCCCCTGGTTTCAATTTCCAGTATTGGCATCACTTTAGTTTTTGGCAAATTACGATTTTACACCAGTGAAAAAATATAACTTTCCATTAGTTAAAAATAACAGTATTGCCATTGTTTTAGTTTTTTTAGCAAAACTATAAAAGTGTTATGTTTTTATTGGTTGAGTCGATTTAATTGTTTTCCGTGTCAATGAGTTGCTTAACACTCGCTCATTATTCGGTCATCGCTCCGCAACGTGGGCGGGACATCTAACTAGTTTCTATTAATTAATTCCATTATGATTATCTAATATGTATCCTATTGGGCTATGGGGTATGGTGAGGCGGGAGTTTGGGGCATGGCTCGACACGTGGAATGGGTGGGGCACCCCCGGTCAGTTTGGGGCATGGCCCGACAAATATCCAGGTGGCCTAGCCACTTGTGTTGGCACGTGTTAAGGTTGTGCCGGTCGTTTCCTACGTTGTGCCGGTAGGTCACGAAAGCTTCCGGCCAGTATTTTGTCTCGCCGGGTTGGTGAGCCTTCATCGCGTCCACAACGCTTGTTACAAGTGCTAGCTCTTCCTCGTTTGTCCATGAAGCAATGATTTGTTGAGTTAGGTGTAGATGGCGAAGAAGGATTGCTTGGAGGTGGGGTGGTGTGGAGTAGCGATGTGGGCAGGCGGTGGGGTTTTATAAACCACTTGGGACAGCCGTTTGGCTTGGCCAAACGGTTATTATTTAAATTTCAAACCAACCGCCTAGCCTAGTCTGCCAGCCATTAAGGAACTGCCACCTCGGCCCGCTAGCCCCGCCCAACGCCCAGCTTAAATCCCCCGCCCAAGGGGCCACGCCAAAACTCAAGCCCACCCGGGGTGGTGAAATGGGCGTTTGTACCCAACCCACACCCTGACCCCCGCCCCATACCCCATAGTCTTATAACACAATTAGGCTTCTAGAGATTGTTATTGACAAATTAATTAGGCTACAGGGTAGGGTGTGGTATAAAGCTCCTAGGGGCTTTATCATACCACATCAGTGCCATGTCACATAGGAGGCTTTAAAGCTCTCCCTTTTAACTTGTATGCAATGATTTAAAGTCTCTATAAAGCCCCCGTATTAAACAAAACTGCAGTGATCTTTAACAGGGATCCTACAACGATTGATAGAATCCCCATAAAGTACCTTAGAGCGAGTATCAAAAGGGAGGTGCATACTAAAAAAAATAAAGAGAAGAGATTTGATTGGCTATGAGGCGCTAAAATTGCTTATGTGGCGGGGGGATTTATGCCACACCGCATAGCCTTAATATGTTGTTTACTTCGAAACCAAGCAAACCATATTCAGCCTTCCCATGTCTTAGAATCGCGGATCGGCTCGGTAATTACCAACATTCACCCTTGAATTTTTTTAGTTGTATACGAGAGGTCCTCAACGCCAAGTAGATTCCGCATCTCCTTAAAGTTCAATTTTGCTAGTGCCTTGGTTAATATATCCGCCCTTTGTTCGTTGATAGATACATGCTCAGTGTTCACTTCATTAATAAAGAGAAAACGGGACTTTATATGCTTGCTTCTGTTAAGGGAACACCATGTTTTTCACTAAGGCAATCGCTAAGGTATTATCGAGTTTTAACATTACCATTTGCGGTTGTCTTCCAAATAACTTTGCTTATCAATTCTCGTAGCCATATAGCCTAGCAAGTTGCTCAACTGGTTGTTATGCATTCAACTTCACATGATGATTACACTATTGTACTCTATTTCTACGAACACCATGTAATTGATGTTGAACCATAGTAAAACTCGTGTCCCATTGTAGTCCGACCATCATCTTGATCAATATTGTGGCTACTATCACTGTAGCCACATATCACACCTCTGCTTTTCTTAGATAAGTAATCACATAGCTCACAGTTCCCTTTAAATATCTGAGTATTTGTTTAATAGCTATCGTATGACTCTATCTTGGATTTTGCATATACCGACTAACAATACCAACTGTATAAGTGACACCCGGACGCGTCTAAAGTAAATAATGTAAACACCCAACTATTTTCGATAATTGGTTGCTTCAACTTTTGCTTCGTCTTTAGCTATCGATAACTTTAAATTCAGATCCATTGGAACAAAAACCGAATTACACTCGTGTCATCCTCTCTTCCTTTGAAATCTTCCAGGCATATGCGTCCTGTTTGATTTTAATTCCATTTGCGCCTTGTGAAACTTCGATATCTAAATAATATTTAATTTTCCAAGATTAGACATGTCAAACCTTTTAGCCATTTCTTTCTTGAACTCATTCTTGACAAACTTGAACATATAAGTCATCTACACGACTTGCTTTATGGAACGCCGATGAAATGTCAACGCCTTTACATAGAGTCAAGCTTGATATTCCAAGCCCTTGGTGCTTGCATTAACCCGTACAACGCTTTAAAAAGCTTGTAAACCTTGTTACTTTCTTTTGGTTTCGCAGATCCCTTTAGTTGAGACACATAAACATTTTCCTTCGAATCAGAATTTAAGAAAGAAATAAGAAATTGATTGTCTCAATTCGTACTACCGGTGCACAAAACTTCACCAAAATCAATACTATGTTTCTACACGTACCCCTTTACTACAAGTCTCGCTTTGTATTTATTAACTGTTCAATCTGCATTCTTTTTAATTTTGAAAACCCACTTTAAACCAATTGATTTAATGTCTTTCGGTAAATTAACAACGTTCCATGTACGATTTCGTTCATTATAATTAATTCGTCACGCGTTGCTTTAACCCATTCACTCTTTAATTTTGCTTCTTCAAAATTAGCCGGTTTTTCATAAATCAAAAGCAACTCACATGTATTTAATTTGTTTAACAAGTTAAACAGACTGACACACAGACAGCCTAACCTGGAAATCATCATCGGCTTGAATTGATTTAACATGGGCCTCCAACGGACCTGTTAATAATCCTAAATCGTTGCTCGGACCTAGTCCACTTGGTGCACTGGAGTATTGAGTTGATTCTCTGCCAAAGCTGATTGTGTCACACCCCAACCGATGGCGGAAACATCGGGGTAGTGGCACTAGGCGAACCAGATTGTCTCATGAGAAATTCCTTAACGCTATTTAAGCGACAACATTTTAAACGTCAAAATCCCATACTTTCAACATATAATCCTCAAATAACATTACAAAAATTAAGATTCTCATAACACAAATTCAAGTTCGATATCCCCTAGATTTTATTACATGATTTTCTAAAGCATAACCTAAATCTAAGCGTCCAAAGCAATATCCTCAACCTGCCACACATGTTAAAATAAAACGTCAATACAATTAAGTAAAGGTGAGCATATAGGTTTTGTGTACATAATAGATATAAAAGGGTTTAGCGTACACCGCATGACATACGTAATAGATGTGAATGATGTAACTACTTAGATTCAAGCAAACTAACAAACCGCGATTGATCGAGGCAAGCGAACAAGTGTCCACATCCTAAAAGAGAAAATAAATGAGAAATAAAAATGCGAGCCTTAACAACCCCGGGCCTCTGGGTGGCGGGTCAACCTCTAGTATACTATCATGTTAAGGGTGGCGTACAAGCAATCAAGCAATACATACAATTCAGCAGATTTCACGTATAATCATGTAACAGCGGGTTGCGAATAAGCATTTGAGATTCGTGTGACGTGATTTGATATAGGAACATATGTGACACCCAAAAGTGCGTTTAAGCATAAAAGGGGTTCAAGTATACTCACAGTTGGTGCGTTTTAGGAGAGATTCGGGATCTGAGAGGAGTTGCGGAGAGTGCCGGATCAGCCTGTAAGCGAACAGAAGTGAATCAGTCTTCCGAATTGCTGAAACGGTTAACGGTTGAGAGAACAGCAGACAAGTTCGGGCGAACTTGTACCCTGGAGTACAAGTTCGGGCGAACTTGTGCCATTTCTCTTGATTGGAGCACAAGTTCGGGCGAACTTGTATGTTTGTTGTCAATCTTGATCAAGTTCGGGCGAACTTGGTCACCAATCTGGTGACAAGTTCGAGCGAACTTGATGTCTTCCGAGCGAATTTGATTGTTTTGGCATCCAAATCGTGCGTTTTCACGTCGTTTGCTGAGGAAATCGAGTGTCCATCCCTCCAACCTTAAGCCACGAGTAAAACTTAGGCAGGAGAGGTCTTTTGGAGCGAGTTTAGCCATTTTACAAAAACTCGGGCTAATCCGGGCGAATTTGAAGGTTCGTACGGGTTAGTCCAGCTTGTGTAAAGTGACGATTTCATCCTTGTGCTTCCGGATCTGAGATTTTTCCTGACAACGCCTCGTTCCACTTCAAAGTGAACGAAACATACGTCATTAGTCTGAATATTGTGTAAAAATCGATGATTTAAAAGGTTTTACTCAGATTTAAGATTAGATCTGAGTGAAAAATAGAAGTTTTATAGAAAAAGATGAAGATTTTCGTAAACAGAAGAGATTTGATGAAAACGAAGGCAATGCCTTGTGCCAAAATCGTTGTAAAACGTTGTTGTAATTGAAAACGAGTTGAATCTTACTTAGAAAACAAAGGGTTTCGGTTTTGGGGAGCTCCGGGCGAACTTGCAGCAAGTTCAAATGAGAGAATGGAGCTGAGTATTTATAGGTGAGGTGGGAATGAGTGACCAGACATCAGGTTCGGGCGAACTTGTATGTTTTCTGCATTTAGGGGACAAGTCCGGGCGGACGATCGAGGTGTCGCGCTGTAACATTTGTATAAATCAGGTCTCCAAAACCCGCTCCGTTTTGTAATCAAATACCAAATTATGAAATGACATTAAGTATTTATGAGTATTTTGAGTTTAAACGTTACATAATTAATATATAAACTAAACTATAAAAATTATATTTGATAAAAAGTTAAAATAAAATAAATAAAAAAATAATTGGAGCTGACCGGACTCGAACCCGGGTCAACTGCCTCCAACGACTTATCTCTCCGTCTCCAAACCACTCCGCCACCAATTGTTTTCTGTTAACATTATGAAAGCAACTGAATTTTATACGCAAACACGGCTTAACGGTTAATGATATCTGAATAACGGAAATCGGTAACCGAATCGCCAAATCAGTTTTTGTTCGCTTAGTTAACTTATAACCGATGAATATCGGTTTCTAATTAAAGTTCAGATTGAATGAACTTCAAGTTTTGGGTTTTGAAACCGAAAGACATTCAAGCTCCAAATAATTCAGATTCCAATCATTTATACGATTCAGAACCGTCTCAAATACACTCCAATCCCTTTTCGTCGCGTTTTCAAGTCCTTTGAGCACAAGAAAACTGTCGCCGGAATTCTCTGCAAATCTCGCCGGAAAACCGTGTTCAACTCAAACCAGTAAGATTTTCCTCTCTTGCTGTTTCAATCTGTTGTTAGGACACTACTAACATTAAACCGTCACTCAAAACCAGTCACAGAAGATTTTGCTGGATTTTCTGGGTTCGCCGGAGAAACTCTGGAATTCGCCGGAAACACGCTAGTTAACGGTAAACACATTCAATCGTGCTAATAATCCATGTACTCTGGTTCAATTTCAAATCTAATTCTTTAATTCTGTTGTTAGACTCTCTCAGCCGGAGGTTCAAAAACAGAGTTACCTGTTTTCGCCGGACTTTCTGAAGAAGACGACCTGTCCGGTATTCCTTTTCCCCAAACTGTTCGGTTTGTTCATTCAAACTAGTAAACATGTTATTTAAGTAGTAGAACCCTGAACCAGTGGTCTGAGTAAAAACCGGTAACTATAGTGAAGAAGACGAACCTAAAAACGGGTTAAGAGTAAATAAAATTCGGATAGTTAACGGGTTAGACACACAGTCCAGCGGTGGACTGTGTGCAAAGTTTATATACGAGTCCCGAGTTCGATCCTTACTACACACACACTGCGTAATAACATTCCTTTTTATTCATAAAACTAACCGGGTTAGATCGAGTAGTTGTTAAGTATAATATAATTCAAGAATATAACCGGGTTAGACACACAGTCCAGCGGTGGACTGTGTGCAAAACAAACTGCACGTCACGCGATCGAGTCCCGTCACAAACACCGGTTCAATGAGATTAAAACGTTTTGTAAAATAAAGGAATTTTCGGTAAATTCGAATAAGTGTATAAATATAATTAAAACTGGATTTCTATCGGGTTAGTCACGTAGCTCAGTTGGTAGAGCTACGTGCGCGTGAACGGAAGGTCACCGGTTCGAATCCCGCTCGGCGCAAGTATTACCGCTGACCGAACCGGTCAACGGTCAACGGTCAACGGTCAAACAGTAAAAAAATATTATTTTTTTAAATATTTATTTGTTTAATTTAAATTAAAAATCAATTAAAAATACTCAAAAATAACATTTTTAAGGATAGAAAATAGCCATAAACTCACAAAAATATATCTAAAAATCCCATTAAAATCTTTAATAAAATCCATCCATTTAATATATTTTTTTCCCATTATAATTTAGGTCAGTGATTCCTCGTTGACTCGCTCGTCTAAATCGTGCGCATCTCACCAACTCAAATCCAACGCACCCAATGTGAGTGAACCCTTCAAATTCCCCGTTTTAATCACGTTTTTGGGGTGTATCATGTGTCTTGTTCATTTACTTATTATAACTAAGTTATTGTGCATATATCATATCGTGGCATGTGTGTTAGTTGTTGCTGAAAAGTAGTTATTATTGTTTGCAAATTATTATTTCAGTACATGCAATTGCTGAGGCCGTAGCTCCCCATCCCTCGAGGTTGAGTTTGATCCCCATTTTATTATGCGGTTGATCAGGGCGTGCCCGCACGATCGGCTCCGTTTGATTGAGCCTTGATCGGTCATTTTATTTACATTTCAATACATGCAATACGCTCGGCTCCGTTTGATTGAGCCTTGAGCGTACAGTTCAATTTACATTTTCAGTACATGCAATACGATCGGCTCCGTTTGATTGAGCCTTGATCTCACAATTCAATACGATCGCTCCGTTTGATTGAGCCTTGAACTCACAGTTCATTTATGTTAATTATCATATGATGTTGGTATGTTCATCTATGCTATCGATTGTTAATGTATGTTATAATTGTAACTGATGTTGCCATTGCTTGATTTCATACATATGCTCTTTTATGATTATGCACAATATTTTACTGATAAACTAACCAGAAAGTCCTTATTAAATGTTTATCTATAAGGTTCACTCGCCAACTTATGTTGACCCAAAAACCTCCCATTTTACACATGATACAGGTGAACCAGCAGCAGCTAGGAACACGTAGGATCTGGATTAGAAGAAATAAAACGATTTAGTATTTGGATTATTATGTTTGGTTATTTTCCTTTGTAATGAATGAACATGTTTGAATGTTTGAGAAATGTAACTTTGACTTCATTTAATAATGGAACATAATAGTAAATGTCATGTGCTTTGGTGATAACCCAATTATGCCCCGACTCTTATTTCCGCTGCGGGTCGGGGTGTGACAGATTTGTATCAGAGCACTGACTATAGGGATATAGGATAGGTTATTAGACCCTTAGAGCCTATACTATAGTCGATTAGAAACTTATAAGAATTTTGTGTGTTATATGCCAAATTTCATGATGTTTATATGTTTATGTTAAAATGTTACATTTGATATTGTTCAAGCATGTTCATAAGTATGTATTATCAAATAATGCCTATCATGAAATCGTATGATCATAATATATCACATCCATGCAAGCACACACCACATCATGATTGATTTTACAATGATTTTTCGTGTTTTCAAATCTCATCAAAGTGAGTTCTCATGACGGGCATGTAGTAACTGGAAGGGTACTAGTACCGGTAGTCGGAACGTCCTGTCTAGGCTGGCATTCGTATAAATCCAAAATAAAGGACCAGTTTGCCTACCTGGGGACCAACGATGAGAGTACGAAATACCTATTAGGCCAAAGCATGCTATACCAAACGTCGTGAGAGCTAATCCCACTTTGAGTTGTCATTGTGTCTACACCTGGACACGTTCCGACCAAACATCTCATGAACATATTTTGTGGTTAGCATTCGGGGGATGCGAGTGTTAAATTGCCAATACTAATGTGAATCCTACCAAACCAATAGCCATGGGGGCCCACATGACTATATGGGTGAAGGTATGGGGGACATTTGAGGCCCAACATGAGCGAACCCAAGACATCCTTCGGATGTAGTTGCATTATTGATATTTATGTTATTTTCATTTTTTTAAAAGACACATGACACCTAAAAGATACCATAAACTCACAATCTTCTCATTTTATGATCCTGTAGATGTCGTCTAGATCGCATCGAAGGAGTAGGAAATCGGAAAAGTCTCAGGAACGTTTGGCCACTCATATCGCCAACCAAATGGCCACGATATTACCTGACATCGTAGTACAAGTACAACAAGCCCTTGCTGCAAATCCTACTAACCCTCCTCAACAACAGGACCAGATCATCAACGACCCTCCTACCATCAAATGCTCCTACAAACATTTTAAGTCCTGCGATCCCCCAAAATTCGAAGGGACAGAGGGAGTCACTGCTCTCCTACATTGGTTCGAGGAGATGGAAAACGTTTTCTTAAACTGCGATTGTCCTGAGGATCGCAAAGTTCGTTATGCCACCGGGAGACTACTTGGTGTAGCTCTCACTTGGTGGAATACGGAGAAAGGAAAGAGGGGAACGGAAGATGCGATGGCCTTAACTTGGGAGGAGTTAAGGGAAATCATGACTAGGCGATTCTGTCCTAGGAGTGAGATTAAGAAATTGGAAGATGAATTTCATGCCCTGAAGCAAAAAGATGGTGATCACTCTACTTACAACAAAAGGTTCTTGGAGTTGAACCAGATGGTACCAAACTTATTCACTCCAACCTACCGTCTGATCGAACATTACATTCGAGGACTTCCCTCGAAAATCCAAGATTCGGTCCTCAGCGTTTCACCGGTAACACTCGAAGCTGCCATGGAGTTGGCAACAGAACTGACCGAAAACCGAATTCGCAATGGGAAGTTCAAGGAAGAAAAGAAGAAAACCCCTGCTGAGGGACAAACCTCAAACCACCACACTCCTTCCTCTAAATTTGCTAACAAGAGGAAGCGTAACAACAGGAACTTTGCAGTCACCCACACCAACACCCCTGTTCCTGCTGCACCCATCACTCAAGCCACTCCTCCACCCGCGCCATACAAAAGACCATACACAGGACCACTACCAAAATGTAACCGTTGTCAATATCACCACTCCCCTGACTACCCTTGCCAATACTGTACCAGCTGCGGTCGCGCTGGACACACTGTTCAACACTGCCGCGCGCCTCAACGAACAAACCGCCATCAACCTATAACCCAAACCCACCAACAATTTTTGGGTCAAGCCCAACAACAACAACCATTTCCACCCACTCAACATTTAGCCCAAACATACTATCAACCCAACTACCCTATGGGCCAACCTATGCGGGCATGTTTCAATTGTGGAGATCCAAGTCATTTCAGGAACACATGTCCAAGACTGGTTAATATTATTCATGCTCAGGCCCAAGCCAATCCTGTTAATAAAGCGAACCAAGCTCCTCCACCTGCTAGGGGAAGGGCTTTCAATATTAACGCAAACCAGGCCAGAGCTGACGGCAATGTGGTCAACGGTACGTTTCTTATAAATGGTAGATATGCCTCTATGTTATTTGATACTGGTGCGGATAGAAGTTTCGTGTCATTAGAATTTGAACCTATCTTAAGTAAAAATCGAGATAAGCTCGCGGAATCCATAACAGTGGAAGTTGCAGATGGAAAACCAGTTTCGTTAGACTCTATTTTACGCAACTGTACGCTCACCCTAAACGACCACGATTTCTCAGTCGATCTCATTCCTATGAAGCTGGGAAGTTTCGACATCATAGTCGGAATGGATTGGCTCAGTCAGTATAATGCGGAAGTTGTATGTCGTGAGAAATTTATTCGTATTCCTCTTTCAAACGGTCAGACTCTTCGAATTATTGGAGAAACCTCGGCGAAAGGACTCAACTTAATGTCTTGCCTTCAAGCTCAAAAATACCTTCGCAAGAATTATGTCGCGTTTTTAGCCCATATCATCAAGAAGGGAACCGCAGAAAAGAAACTTGAAGATATTCCTGTTGTAAAAGATTTTCCACAAGTTTTTCCTGACGACATTTCAGGACTTCCTCCAGTCAGAGATGTCGAATTTCGTATCGATCTTATACCTGGTGCTACACCAGTGGCAAAATCTCCATATAGGTTAGCCCCCTCTGAAATGCAAGAGCTAGCCAGTCAATTGCAAGAGTTGACTGACAAGGGATTTATACGCCCCAGCTCATCGCCTTGGGGTGCACCTGTACTCTTTGTAAAGAAGAAGGATGGATCTTTTCGCATGTGCATCGACTACAGAGAGCTCAACAAGTTAACTATCAAAAATCGATATCCTTTACCTCGTATAGATGACCTTCTTGACCAACTACAAGGTGCCAGTTGCTTTTCAAAAATCGACCTTCGATCTGGCTATCATCAGCTTAGAGTGCATGAAGAAGACGTCCCTAAAACTGCTTTTCGAACTCGATATGGTCACTATGAATTCATGGTTATGCCGTTTGGATTAACCAACGCACCAGCTGTTTTCATGGACCTAATGAATAGAGTCTGCAAACCTTACCTTGATCGATTTGTTATTGTGTTCATTGACGATATTCTTATCTATTCAAAATCCAAAGCTGATCATGAGCGTCATCTGCGACTTGTTCTTGCACTTCTAGAAAAGGAAAAGCTTTATGCCAAGTTCTCTAAATGTGAATTCTGGTTAAAAGAGGTGCAATTTCTCGGGCATGTAGTCAATGACAAAGGAATACATGTGGACCCATCAAAGATCAAAGCAGTTCAAGAATGGCAAGCTCCACGTACGCCAACTGAAGTAAGGTCTTTTCTTGGGCTTGCTGGCTATTATCGTCGGTTCATTTCAAACTTCTCTCGTATTGCGGTGCCACTCACGGCTTTAACCCATAAAGGGAAACCATTTGTATGGGGGCCCAAGCAAGAAGAAGCTTTTCAAACACTCAAGCGAAAACTTTGTGATGCACCAATCCTCACTCTTCCTGAAGGTTGTGATGATTTTGTAGTCTATTGCGACGCGTCAGGACAAGGATTAGGTTGCGTTCTCATGCAAAGAGGAAAAGTCATAGCTTATGCCTCAAGGCAACTCAAGACGCACGAAAAGAACTACACCACTCATGACCTTGAACTTGGAGCCGTTGTATTCGCTCTTAAGATATGGAGACATTATCTTTATGGTACGAAGTGTGAAATATACACTGACCACAAGAGTCTTCAACATATCTTCAATCAGAAAGAATTAAATATGAGGCAACGAAGATGGGTCGAACTCCTAAATGATTACGATTGTGAAATCAGATACCACCCTGGTAAAGCAAATGTGGTGGCTGATGCACTTAGTCGAAAGGGTTATGCGAACTCCATTCACCTTCTATGTTCGCAAATTATAACCAATATTAAGGATCAAATTCGAGAAGCTCAACACGTTTCAATAACAGAGGAAGATGTACAAAAGGAGATGTCCTGTGGAGCCGAGCTAAAGCTGGAAACTAAATCTGATGGTATTTTGTATTACCTAGATCGTATATGGATTCCTAACCATATCAATCTTCGTGAAACACTCATGCATGAAGCCCATAAGTCGCGATATTCTATACACCCAGGAGCCGATAAGATGTATCAAGACCTACGGTACACCTATTGGTGGCCTGGAATGAAGAAAGATATTGCCGTTTTTGTTTCCAAGTGTCTCACTTGTTCTAAAGTAAAGGCTGAACACCAAAGACCCTCAGGACTTCTGGTCCAACCAGAAATACCTGTCTGGAAGTGGGAAAATATAACCATGGATTTCATTACCGGGTTACCTCGCACTTCTAGTGGGTATGACACTATATGGGTGATTATAGACCGACTCACAAAATCAGCTCACTTTATTCCTATTCGAGAAGATTTCAAGAACGAAAAGCTTGCTCGTATTTATATCAACGAAATCGTCAGCCGGCATGGAGTTCCGTTAAGTATTATTTCTGATCGTGATGGTCGTTTCACCTCACGAACATGGCAGGCAGTACAATCCACTATGGGCACTCGACTAGATCTCAGTACCGCCTATCATCCTCAAACTGATGGACAGTCTGAGCGCACCATTCAAACCCTTGAGGACATGCTTAGAGCATGTGTCATAGATTTCAAGGGAAATTGGGACGCCCACCTACCGTTAGTCGAATTTTCGTACAACAACAGTTATCATTCTAGCATCGGCATGGCACCTTTTGAAGCTTTATATGGTCGAAAGTGTCGATCTCCTGTTTGTTGGCACGAAATTGGGGAAGCTCAAATTACTGGTCCGGAATTGATCCAAGAAACAACAGATAAGATTCATCAAATCCGAAACAATCTTCTAGCGGCTCAAAGTCGTCAAAAGAGTTACGCAGATAAACGACGGAAGCCCTTGGAGTTTAGCGTTGGTGATCATGTGCTTTTAAAAGTGTCACCGTGGAAGGGAGTAGTTCGTTTTGGTCAAAAGGGAAAGCTAGCACCACGTTACGTAGGACCTTTCAAGATACTCGAAAGAGTAGGTCCTGTAGCTTACAAGCTTGACCTACCGGAAGAACTTGACAGAATTCATCCCACATTCCACGTGTCGAACTTGAAGAAGTGCCTCGCTGACGAGAATCTTCATATTCCACTGGAGGATATTCAGATTGATTAATCCATGCATTTTATTGAAAGGCCAGTAGAGATTATGGACTATGGAGAAAAGCGTCTACGTCGAAGTCGCATTCCTATTGTTAAGGTACGCTGGGAGTCGAAACGGGGACCTGAGTTTACTTGGGAACGTGAGACTCAATGCGTGAAAAATACCCTCATCTTTTCCATACTACTTCAACTGTTTGAATTTCGGGACGAAATTCCTACAAGTAGGGGATACTGTAACATTTGTATAAATCAGGTCTCCAAAACCCGCTCCGTTTTGTAATCAAATACCAAATGATGAAATGACATTAAGTATTTATGAGTATTTTGAGTTTAAACGTTACATAATTAATATATAAACTAAACTATAAAAATATATTTGATAAAAAGTTAAAATAAAATAAATAAAAAAATAATTGGAGCTGACCGGACTCGAACCCGGGTCAACTGCCTCCAACGACTTATCTCTCCGTCTCCAAACCACTCCGCCACCAATTGTTTTCTGTTAACATTATGAAAGCAACTGAATTTTATACGCAAACACGGCTTAACGGTTAATGATATCTGAATAACGGAAATC
This sequence comes from Scalesia atractyloides, assembly GCA_947069175.1. Taxonomy (NCBI): domain Eukaryota; kingdom Viridiplantae; phylum Streptophyta; class Magnoliopsida; order Asterales; family Asteraceae; genus Scalesia; species Scalesia atractyloides. The sequence goes on from CAMTDV010000170.1 coordinate 23,343, forward strand.
GGTAACCGAATCGCCAAATCAGTTTTTGTTCGCTTAGTTAACTTATAACCGATGAATATCGGTTTTTAATTAAAGTTCAGATTGAATGAACTTCAAGTTTTGGGTTTTGAAACCGAAAGACATTCAAGCTCCAAATAATTCAGATTCCAATCATTTATACGATTCAGAACCGTCTCAAATACACTCCAATCCCTTTTCGTCGCGTTTTCAAGTCCTTTGAGCACAAGAAAACTGTCGCCGGAATTCTCTGCAAATCTCGCCGGAAAACCGTGTTCAACTCAAACCAGTAAGATTTTCCTCTCTTGCTGTTTCAATCTGTTGTTAGGACACTACTAACATTAAACCGTCACTCAAAACCAGTCACAGAAGATTTTGCTGGATTTTCTGGGTTCGCCGGAGAAACTCTGGAATTCGCCGGAAACACGCTAGTTAACGGTAAACACATTCAATCGTGCTAATAATCCATGTACTCTGGTTCAATTTCAAATCTCATTCTTTAATTCTGTTGTTAGACTCTCTCAGCCGGAGGTTCAAAAACAGAGTTACCTGTTTTCGCCGGACTTTCTGAAGAAGACGACCTGTCCGGTATTCCTTTTCCCCAAACTGTTCGGTTTGTTCATTCAAACTAGTAAACATGTTATTTAAGTAGTAGAACCCTGAACCAGTGGTCTGAGTAAAAACCGGTAACTATAGTGAAGAAGACGAACCTAAAAACGGGTTAAGAGTAAATAAAATTCGGATAGTTAACGGGTTAGACACACAGTCCAGCGGTGGACTGTGTGCAAAGTTTATATACGAGTCCCGAGTTCGATCCTTACTACACACACACTGCGTAATAACATTCCTTTTTATTCATAAAACTAACCGGGTTAGATCGAGTAGTTGTTAAGTATAATATAATTCAAGAATATAACCGGGTTAGACACACAGTCCAGCGGTGGACTGTGTGCAAAACAAACTGCACGTCACGCGATCGAGTCCCGTCACAAACACCGGTTCAATGAGATTAAAACGTTTTGTAAAATAAAGGAATTTTCGGTAAATTCGAATAAGTGTATAAATATAATTAAAACTGGATTTCTATCGGGTTAGTCACGTAGCTCAGTTGGTAGAGCTACGTGCGCGTGAACGGAAGGTCACCGGTTCGAATCCCGCTCGGCGCAAGTATTACCGCTGACCGAACCGGTCAACGGTCAACGGTCAACGGTCAAACAGTAAAAAAATATTATTTTTTTAAATATTTATTTGTTTAATTTAAATTAAAAATCAATTAAAAATACTCAAAAATAACATTTTTAAGGATAGAAAATAGCCATAAACTCACAAAAATATATCTAAAAATCCCATTAAAATCTTTAATAAAATCCATCCATTTAATATATTTTTTTCCCATTATAATTTAGGTCAGTGATTCCTCGTTGACTCGCTCGTCTAAATCGTGCGCATCTCACCAACTCAAATCCAACGCACCCAATGTGAGTGAACCCTTCAAATTCCCCGTTTTAATCACGTTTTTGGGTGTATCATGTGTCTTGTTCATTTACTTATTATAACTAAGTTATTGTGCATATATCATATCGTGGCATGTGTGTTAGTTGTTGCTGAAAAGTAGTTATTATTGTTTGCAAATTATTATTTCAGTACATGCAATTGCTGAGGCCGTAGCTCCCCATCCCTCGAGGTTGAGTTTGATCCCCATTTTATTATGCGGTTGATCAGGGCGTGCCCGCACGATCGGCTCCGTTTGATTGAGCCTTGATCGGTCATTTTATTTACATTTCAATACATGCAATACGCTCGGCTCCGTTTGATTGAGCCTTGAGCGTACAGTTCAATTTACATTTTCAGTACATGCAATACGATCGGCTCCGTTTGATTGAGCCTTGATCTCACAATTCAATACGATCGGCTCCGTTTGATTGAGCCTTGAACTCACAGTTCATTTATGTTAATTATCATATGATGTTGGTATGTTCATCTATGCTATCGATTGTTAATGTATGTTATAATTGTAACTGATGTTGCCATTGCTTGATTTCATACATATGCTCTTTTATGATTATGCACAATATTTTACTGATAAACTAACCAGAAAGTCCTTATTAAATGTTTATCTATAAGGTTCACTCGCCAACTTATGTTGACCCAAAAACCTCCCATTTTACACATGATACAGGTGAACCAGCAGCAGCTAGGAACACGTAGGATCTGGATTAGAAGAAATAAAACGATTTAGTATTTGGATTATTATGTTTGGTTATTTTCCTTTGTAATGAATGAACATGTTTGAATGTTTGAGAAATGTAACTTTGACTTCATTTAATAATGGAACATAATAGTAAATGTCATGTGCTTTGGTGATAACCCAATTATGCCCCGACTCTTATTTCCGCTGCGGGTCGGGGTATGACACGCGCCTAGGTCAAAAATAATATTTATAAACCCGAATTTCCCTTAACTATGAGTTAGTGGTAGTACGAGGTCGATCCACGAAAAGTCTGTGGTTTGCGCATGGACAAGACTGATTTTACTAAGATTGTCACTTTTATGAAGCTTGCTAACTAAATTGATTAATTTGTTTGTTTGAAAGTGATGTCGGAATGAACCGACAAATTTTGATTGAATTAAGTAGTAACTAAAAACTGAGGATGATAACAACGAAAGTAACTATGATTGTAAAACAATTGTGAGAAAACAAGGTTCACACCCGGTTCAGTAATTGCACTCCTAGGGTTTCTACACGTTTTAGATTTGAATGAATTGCAAAAGTGATTAACGAATTTAGTGTCACGAAGCTTAGGTGCCAATAGCTATCGACGTTACAAAGAACGGACAAAGATGCACTTCATTACCAAGAACATGTAAATCCTAACCTAGACAAGGCATAAATGCACATAAACATTTCATAAAGTCAAATTTAATCTTCACTCGACAATTTATGAATTCAATACAAATGCAATACAATTATCATAAGCTTCAAAATCAAATAGCAATTTGTCAAAAATCAAACCAATAACAATGTTTAACCCTAGACTCACAAAAACCTACACCGGGGTAAAACCTTTGGGAATTAGCATCTCATGGTGAACGGAACACGATCAATGGATAATTGAGCCTTGAAGTTGTTCATCTTGATGCTTGGAGATGGAGGTAAGGTATGATTAGGGTTAGGATGATGATGATGGTGATTGGGTTAGTGATTGATGAAGGATGGTGATGATAGTGATCTGGGTTACGAATCAATATGGATGAATTGGATGGACTGGAAATGAATTGGATTGGAATGGTGGTGAGTTGTGGCTCCAAGAACAAGTTTTTCTCCAGGAACTCGTAACTCCAAAGAATAGGTCAAAAATCAAGTTTTAACCCATCCCCAAAAGCCAAATTTACAAAATTCGCGAAGCAAGAATCGACAAGCCGTCGCCGCCGGCCTGATGACCCGTCGGCAACGGGCTGTGCTTTTTGATAATTCTCCCGACGGATTATCTTGCTGTCTATGACGAAACTTGGGCGACGGGTGAGATTACACGGGGCGTCGCCGATGGGCAGTCAGGCCATCGGCGACTGCACCCCTAAACTCCAATTTCTGAATTTTTCGTTTCTTGATTCTGATTGATCCCGTACGCGTCCCGGTGCTCCGTTTGGCTTCCAATTAGCTCCTTAAACTCTGTAAGACCTGTAAAACACAAACCTTATTAAAAGTAGGCTATCCGGAATTAAAAGTCACGTAAAAACATTAACTTAAACCATAACAAACACCGGTTTACACCCACGCATCACATCCCCACACTTGTCGTTTGCTTGCCCTCAAGCAAATATGTTTTTCACTTTCACGTGGGTCAAACGAGAAATACACTCCCCATTCTTGAGACATAAGTTAAGGTCTCAAGTCATACCCGGTTCAAGATGTTTTGCAATTTCAAGTTATTTAACACTCAATGGATTCATATGAAAATGGTTATTCAAGATTAACCTGCCCTTAAAACTCACAACATGTGCATATCCCTCACAATGTTCACTCCACTCGGTTTACACTTTGGCTAATTTATATGGTATTAGCGCCTTTCAAAGTGATCACTCAAAACCGAATAGAACATATACCCGCATATGTTTGCAACTCAATCATTCTCCACCACCGAACACGAATACTAAGCACAAGTCAAGAGGTCTTTAGAGGGTTGTAACGGGGCTAGGCTAAGGGTATGGAATTGGATATTTAAATTGGCTAAGGTGATGAAAATTCGATCTTTGTTACGATTACACTAAACTGACTAAACCCAAGTCGACAAACTAATAGGCTAAAACGTTCGCCTTTTATTCACAACTACCGCACATCTTTTTGTGTTTTTCTTCAATCATTCTTCACTATTTTTCATAGTATTTCCTGAATTTTCTTTTTTTTAAGTCACAAACTATGTACACAACTAAAACTATGATCGAATTCCATCACACAGGTTAGAAAGGTTTAAGGTTAAAGGTTAATTTTGGTGATCAAACGAAAGGATTAGGCTCAACGTTGGCTACTAGGGGATATGTTTGGGTGAGGCTAGATAAATGGTGTAAAACAAAAACGGTTTACCTATTGCCTTAATCATTCTCGTGCTTGTATTCGGTCTATGGTCTCAAGCGTACCAAAAGATGCAAGTTCTACAATACATGACTAACGGACCACTCAAACAAAGAAACATATATATGTATAATGTATACAAGTGGCTCAAAAACTCACATATTAAGGGTATGAAATGTGATATGCACAATTACAAGTTTCTTAGGCGAATTATTCCCAAATAACCACCCATTAAATACTTTTCATGCCTTTAACTTGAACTCGACCATGACAAAAGACCAAATGGTTCGTGCCATCCCTCGCTAACTTAGTTACTTGTGCTTTTTAGATTGCTTCAAACAAAAACATTTTTGAAAAATTTTTGAAATTTTTCCCCCGTCCCCACACTTGCGGTTAACGTTGTCCTCAATGTGTAGTGTTTAAATGAACGGGTCAAAATCGAAAAACTTTTACTACCCCATCCCCACACTTTAGGTTAACATTGTCCTCAATGTTTTGGAATTAGGGCTCTTTATAATGCACAAGGGATGTGACACGGCTAACTTCCCACTTTCACCCCGGAGACTAAAATACAATTTACACTCCACTTATTATCTAACTAAAAATCAAAGTAAAAAGAAACATATGCACCTGATTTCCGAGCTCATTTTTCACTTGCTCCACATCTTTCAACAAAGTGGTCGTCTCATGAACATAATGTACCTACAAATCTCAACCCTTGTGTAGAAGTATGCTTCTCACAACCATCAAAATTTGTTAGTAACCTAGTTCTACCACTTTCATGAAAATATCACTGCTCCATACATTAATTTACTTTGACTTATGTGGAAAATAATGTACAACAATAACAATCCTAACTCACTTTCGTAGGAATCACGGTTGCATTTAGCTTATGCAACAAGCTCTTTAAACCTTCCGATAGCTCGGAAGGATGAGTAGGTCTCGTGAGGGTTATTTAGAGAACACCCACAAAGTTCATTTAACTAGGAAAGCAATAAAATCTAACTAGAACAAAAACTAAAACAAAAAAAATACAACTATAACATAAAACATACCTCGCCTACCTTTGGTACTGTTCGTTTGGGTCTTTACGCGGGTATGGATTATACGGGTACCCGGTTAGGGATGACATCATTTTCTTCCAATCATCAAACTGTCCCGATTCCCCTTCAGCTGGTGGTGGTGGCTGTATCGAGACGAAACTTGAGCCCGACATCACGGGCCAATGCGGAGATGGGTCGGAGGGTCCTTGAGGTATGGGGAGATCCTCATAGTTGAACCATGGTGTGTGTTGCTGAAATGGCAACCCGGCTATCAAGTTCCTATGATGCCTCTCCCGATCATGCAAGATCTTGGCGTTATTAATGGTCATTTGTTGATCCGTGGCGGTCGTCATCCAACGCCTATCCTCATAGGCCTCTCACTCAATACGGAGGCAATCTTGTTCCTCCTCCCATGCTCTTCGCTGAGCATTTTCTTGAACCCGCTGTTGCTCCAACTGTTCCAACCGGGATATCTGTTGAGCTTGGAACAATTGCTGCTCCTCCCAATATTGTTCAACTTTGGTTCTATGGGCCGCTTCCTCATTCCAATGATTATGATACTGTGTTTGGAAGCCTTGCTCCCATTGGCGCCTTTCCTAGTGGTATCTGCGGTTCTCCCCAATACCCGCGGATACGTTGTCGTACACCCCCTGTTGCCCCCGATTATAATTGGTATAATCCGGCCTACGCCGGGAGACAACGATTTGAGCAACCTCATTTGAAATTTCCCGATGCTGTCGGGCATATCTCGGTCTCGGCCCCCTCGGACCAGCCTGTTCTTCTTCCTCTTCCACATCATGCATTTCCTCTTCTTGTACAGCCCCTTGGGCTGTGGTGGGATCCGTAAACGTGAATTGGCGACCCTGATCATCTTTACTGTATATTGGTGACCATAAACCTCGACGCTAATCTTCCAATGCCGCCTGATTGAAGCGAAACAAACTTGATCAATTGGCTTGGTTACCCATAACGAATCGGCGGGTAAAGCGTTTTGCTGTAGGATCATTGCGCTTATCAACCTCACATACGGTATCATTTTTCTAGTGTTTATCATCACAATTTGGCGCCATGACAACTTTGGCGCACCAACCAACAATGAATGTAGCACCCTACAGTCGGGCGCCTTTACCTTCCTGCGGTCTCCAAACCGCACCATGACATTCTCCATAGATATACCTTGGAGGATCCGTCCCTCCAACGACAGATCGTTTCTCGATTCACCTAACCCCCCGGACCTCGGTAACACAGTGGCTAACATACCAGCGGGATCAGCAGGATTCACCTTGTTATCCAGAAATTGGTCCATGGTGTAGAAGTAATAAGCATCCGCACCCAATGAGTCAAAACGAGCAATACAATTCATGTGCTTGAATGACATGACCATCTGATTCTTCCCAATCTCACTAACCAATTGCCACGTGACCGGTGGTCCATCGTTGTTCAAAAACAGTAATGTTAACAGCCACTCACAAACTACTGCCAAATAACCCTCGGTGTGATGTCTTCACACCAATCCAGAACTCCCTCCCAGCCAAGCCTTTCAAACATTTGGACGATTCCTATAGCCCTGAACTCCTCCACGTTAACAGATCTTTCCGGAACAGATCGTTCCGGTGCCGAAGTGGTGACGCTCCCGGAAACCATCTTCCGTCTCCACATTTTTGCTTCCAGTTTTTTATTGTTATACCTCGACAACGGCTTCTTCTTTTTGTCGTTCCACTGTGAAGCTGTGCGGCTGTTTCTGAATTCATCCCAATCCCAATCCTGACGTTCCAACTGACCATCATCCTCTTCAACATTACTTAATTGTTCCCATTTCTTTTGGACATATCCTGAGCCCGAATCGGCTTGTGAAGATGACCCTTCACCGGATGTCTTACTTCTTTTTCTTGAAAACATGGCTACAATCAAACACAAGGAACCAATTAGTATAACCAAAACTTCAAACAATCCAACTTTTGAACATAAACAATGGTATTGATTGAACTTTTGCTTTAGATATAAATTAGCTTGTTTAAACTTAAAAGTGGCAACTTTATAATCTAAAACTTAATATTCATCATGTTTATTCCAAAATCTATGGAAGTTCAACAAAATTCAACACCATGTTCATGTTTAAGCATACAAACAACATGTGTAATCACATCACTAAAGTTGTTGTAGCTCAAATCCCACCCAAGTCATCTATTCATGCTCAAATATAAACTATAATCATCATACATTGCAATAAACAACCTACTCTAAACCAAAAAGTTTAAAAATTTCGGAAGAAATTGACTAACCATAAGATAACCATACTTAAATCGGAGAAAAATCATACCTTTTATGTAACTTAGGCAAGAAGAACTAAAGAAAGAAGAAAATCTTGAAGCTTGATGAACTTCTTCAAAAACCCGAAATTTCACGCCCATAAATCTTGCAAACTAGCAAGAATTACTGAAAAAAAAGTTGGGGTTTTGTTCCTCTCGGAAAAATACACAAAATAGGCTCAAGAATCACTGGATTTGGTGAAGATTTGAAGAAGTTATGAAGGATGGATAGTTAGGGTTCTTATGAAGAAGATGAAGAAGATAGAAAATGGAATGAGATGTGGTGTTGATGAATGCAGAGATTTTGGGGTAAGATAGGGTTAGGAATCAGATATGGGGTCTACCGGGTCGGATGTATGGTTTAAAAAACTCTCGGGTCGAGTTTGGTTAAGCAAAATAAGATAAAAACCCGAATTTTTACGTCAAACCAACATCACCGTCGGCTGACAAACCACGGCCCGTCGCCGACGGCCTCCCAAATTGAAATTCTCCAAATTTTGATCCGACGCCTTAACCAGCTGTCTACGCGCAAACTTCACCCGACGGCCAACTTTTTGCAACCCGTCGGCGACGACCTGGTCCCCCGTCGCCGACGACACTCCTAAATCCCTTTTTTTTACGAAACTATGGGCAAAAACATGAACTTTTTACAAAAGGAGCCTAGCTTAATTTAATTCCTAAAAATTATAAAAAATCTTTTTGTATGACGTTTCCGGTTTTAATATTCACTAACAACCTCTCGTTAACGATCCTACCACCCTCCCCCCCCCCCCAAAAAAAAAATCGTGTATTGTCCCCAATACACATAAAAGAGTTTGAACACATACCTCATGTTATGGAGACTCGTTTATAGCTTCCGGAACTACACATATCTCAAGAGATTATTAGATCAAAACAATAAGTGTAACTAATCTAAAACAATGCATCCAAACAATTAAAAATAGTACATAACTCTACAAAACGTGTTACCGATTCTCAAATGACCTCGTAATGTGGTACGCCCACTACGAAGCTTACCACTTCCGGTCTCTTCTCACCTTTATCATCATTACCATCAAGAAATGGTTTTAGACGATGACCGTTAACCGTTTGCCTTGACCCATCCTTCGGGTCCTCAATGGTGACATCACCCAATTTTCCGACCCGTGTGATCACGTATGGGCCCATCCACTTACTCTTGAGCTTCCCAGGAAAGAATTTAAGCCTTGAGTTGTAAAGCCAAACTTTTTGCCCTACCACAAACTCCTTTGGCTTTAACTTTGCGTCGTGTGCTCGCTTCATTCCATCCTTGTATTTTGAAGCACACTCATACGCCTCCTCCCGAAGCTCTTCCAACTCGCATAGCTTTAACTTTCGCTCCTTAACTGCATCGTCATATTTCATGTTAACCTCTTTAATAGCCCAAAAAGCACGATGCACAAGCTCAATCGGCAAGTGACAATTTTTACCGTAAACCAAACGGTAAGGTATGGTACCAATCGGTGTTTTATGTTCCGTTCGATAGGCCCATAAAGCATCGTTCAACTTTGTCGACCAGTCCTTACGGTCCGGTCGAACAGTCTTTTGCAAAATCTCTTTGATTTGCCTATTGGATACCTTTACCTGACCGCTTGTTTGCGGATGATAGGGGTAGCAATTCGATGGTCAACACCATAACCGTTTCAATAGTTTGCCAAGGTTAAAATTTTTGAAGTAAGACCCTCCATCACTAGTGATTACTCGGGGAATCCCAAATCTAGAAATTGTATTCGTTTGAACAAAATTGCAAACCACGGTATGGTCATTTGTCTTGGTAGCAATCCCTTTAACCCATTTCGACACATAGTCGACCGCCACCAAGATATACACGTTGCCATGCGAATTAGGAAAGGGGCCCATGAAATCGATCCCCCACACATCAAAAATATCTACAATAAGGATCGGTTGCATGGGCATCTCATGCCGTTTAGAGATACCCCCCCCCAATTTTTGACACTCAACGCAATTTTTAGCAAAAGTAAATGTGTCTTTGAAGATAGTTGGCCAATAAAGCCCACTATTGAGCACTTTGTGCCCAGTTTTGTGACCACTAAAATGGCCCCCACAAGCAAATGAATGAAAGTGCGTCAAAACACTCGGGTCTCCTCGTTGGGAATGCATCTTCGAACAACTTGATCCGGACATATTTTGAACAAGTCCGGTTCCTCCAACGTGTAGTATTTGATTTGCGACATGAAGTGCAACCTTCTCCTCCGATCCCAATGAGCCGGTAAGTCACATGTAACCAAATAATTCACAATGTTAGCATACCAAGGTAAAGTAGTAACTTTCAAAATATGATCATCTGGGAATGCATCATCAATCTCTACACGTGAAGAACCCTCTTCCACCATTAATCGGGACAAGTGGTCCGCCACCACGTTTTCACTACCCTTCTTGTCCCGTATCTCTAGCTCAAACTCTTACAATAGAAGAACCCAACGGATCAATCTCGGCTTTGCATCCTTTTTCTCCATGAGGTACCTGACAGCAGTGTGATCAGAATATATAACAACTTTGTTACCCCATATGTAAGCCCGAAACTTTTCCAACGCAAACACCACCGCAAGTAGCTCTTTTTCGGTAGTTGTATAATTCAATTGTGTATCCGAAAGAGTCTTACTTGCGTAGTAAATAGCAACAGGTTTCTTTTCTACCCTTTGACCCAACACGGCCCCAACCGCATAATCGCTTGCATCGCACATGATTTCGAATGGTAAAGACCAATTCGGCGATTGCAATATTGGGGCCTCCACCAATTTCTCCTTCAAAATGTTAAAAGCGGTTTGACATTCTTTGTTAAAATCAAACGGATGGTCCTTAAGCAACAATTTACATAAAGGTTTCGTAATGTCACTAAACCCCTTAATAAACCTTCTATAAAACCCCGCATGACCTAAAAATGATCCAACCCCTTTAACACTCGTGGGATATGGTAAAGTAGAGATGACTTGCACCTTTTCACGGTCGACCTCTATCCCACGACTCGACACTACATGCCTTAACACAATCCCTTCCTGAACCATAAAATGGCTCTTCTCCCAACTCAAAACTAAATTTTTCTCAACACATCTTTTCAAAACTTTTTCGAGTTGGTCAAGGCATGCCTCAAATGATGACCCAAAAATTGAGAGGTCATCCATAAAGATCTCTAAGGACTCCCCCATCATGTCCGAGAATATACTCATCACACACCTTTGAAAGGTGGCGGGGGCATTACATAGCCCAAACGGCATTCGCCTAAATGCAAAAGTACCATAGGGGCAAGTAAATGTGGTCTTAGCTTGATCCTCCGGATGGATGGCTATTTGGTTGTAACCCGAATACCCATCTAGAAAGCAATAAAATTTTTGACCCGCTAACTTCTCAGCAATTTGGTCAATAAAAGGTAAAGGGAAATGGTCTTTGGAAGTTGCAGAATTTAACTATCTATAATCAATACAAATTCGCCACCCGGTTACCGGCCGTGTGGCAACCTCTTCACCTGCGTCATTCGTGACAACTTGGATGCCTACCTTTTTCGGGACCATTTGCGTTGGGCTCACCCACTGGCTATTAGAAATGGGGTAAATAATACCCGCATCTAGCCACTTCAACACCTCCTTCTTGACGACCTCTCGCATGTTTGGGTTTAATCGCCTTTGTGAGTCACGAGAAGGAGCGATACCATATTCGGTGATGATTTTGTGCATCACCACTGAGGGACTGATTCCCTTCAGATCGGTAATGGTCCACCCAATAGCGGCTCTATGGGTGACCAAGACCTCCATAAGCTTTTCCTCTTGCTCTACGGTTAAATTAGCCGCAATGATCACCGGAAGCGTGTTGCCCTCACCCACATAAGCATATTTCAAATGCTTGGGCAACACCTTCAATTGAACCACCGGAGGCTCCACTAGTGACGGCTTAAATTTCGTATCAATCTTTTCCGGAAGACTTTCCACTTGATGTGTCCAAGTGGGTCTTCCTTCCTTTGCCGCCATCACCTCCATTCTTTTCACCTCCTCATCCATGCTTCGATTTGTTTCCACTTGCAACCTGTCAAACATGAAACATTCCTCTATTGTGTTTTCCTCTTCGACACTAATGTCACATAGAGGTATACACTCATCAATGACGTCCGCCATATAGCATTCGTCACCAACTAGAGGATTCGTCAATCCTGAAAAAACGTTCAACCGCAACCGACGGTTACCAAAAGTCATGTCGACCGTACCCGTTTTACAATTGATTTGGGCGATTGATGTTACCAAAAATGGTCGACCGAGTATAACTGTTGGTTGTTTGGTTCGGTCCAAGGAAACATAATCAAGTACAAGAAAGTCCACCGGATAGTAAAAATCATTGACCTTTACTATCACATCGGTGACTATCCCACGGGGTAGTTTAGGAGTCAAATCCGCCAACACCACAGTGGTGTTAGATGACTGAAGTGGACCAAAGTCATATTGGTCATACAAACTAGCCGGTAGGATACTCACACTCGCCCCAAGATCTAAAAGTGCCCGTGTCATTTTAAATTCACCAACTTGAATAGAAATAATGGGCGCCCCCGGATCTTGTAGCTTTGGTGGAAGTGCACCCGAAAGAATCGAACTAACATTTTCAGTCAAATCAAGTTTCTTTGGAAACTTGTTAGTTCGTTTCTGGGTGCACAATTCCTTTAAGTACTTCGCATAAGAAGGCACTTGTTTGATCACATCTAAGAGAGGTAGGTTGATTTTTACTTGTTTAAAAATTTCCCACATCTCCTCTTGTTGTGGGCCACGTTTTGTAACCACCTTCTTAGATGGTCCCAATAAAGCTTCGGGATAAGGGGCGGTATTAACCTCCACACCCTTTTCCTTAGCCTTTGGGACTGGGACGGTCACAACGAGGGTATTTTTACTTTTTTCAGAAACAATTTTATTTGCACCCGTTTGACCGTCAGCACTCTCCTCATCATTGACATCTTCCACCACCCCTTCAACAAACTGAGGTGGTGGTGCTTCGACACCACTATCTATGACTCGACCACTACGTAAAGAAATCTTATTAATTGGTACCTCACATGTGTTCTTCGAGTTGGACCCTTGATGCTTAGGGTTTACAGTGGTATCACTTGGAAGTCTTCCTCCACTTCCTCGCATCTGAGCTACCTCTTCAGCAAGTTGCCCCACTTGCTTTGCCAACACCTCATGAGATTTATCCCTCATCTCATTCGCCTTTTTCATGTCCTTGATGTCACTGCTCGATTCTTTCACAACATTCAAGAGTGCATCAATCTTGGCATTCAAATCGTCACCACCACCTTGAGAGTTTGAATTACCTCCCACGTTACCACATTGGTTGTAACCCCTTTGATAGATTCCTTCACGGTTTTGATACGATTGATTACTACCTTGATTGTAGTTTCTTTGATAGCCCCCGTGATTACCGCCTTGGCGGTTTTGGTATGACGATCCTCCTTGGTTACCCGTATTAAAGTTCGGGTTCATTTGATTGTCGGTGTTCCCATAACGGAAATTAGGGTGATTCCTCAATCCAGGATGGTAAGTGTTCGAGTTCATATCATTATGTTTTCGATCACTAAACACTTGATTCACTTCCTCAGTGTAACATCCGTCAAAAATCGGATTTACCAAACCCGCTCCGTTTATTAACCGAACAATCAGTTAAAAATTTCGTTGCTTATTTAATGCCCAAATTAATTTTAAGCGATACATAATTGATAAGTATATTGGAAAATATAATTTATATTTGAAAAAGTATTGAAAATAAGAAAATAAAAATAAAATGCAGCTGCCGGGTTTCGAACCCGGGTCAGCCAGCGAGTCAAACAGCATTAACACATAACCATCCAACCACTGCGCCACTTGTATTTCTTGTTAATTATTGGAGACAATTAATTCATAACATGATTATCGAATTCAAAATCGGCGCGCCTAATTGCAGTCATCGGAAATCCCGACTAACTCGCCAAGAATTTACGGTTACTTCAGTTATAACGTAAACTCTAATCACTGCATCGGTTATAACCGACGCCTGAACCCGCGACACAAGCTAAAACCGCCGGGAAGTTCTAACCGACGAATCAAGTCGGAAATCGGACCAAATTCATCGATGACCTGCCCTATAAATACCTCCTCGAACCTCTGCAAGCTTTTTCGCTCAAAACCGCACCTTTACCCGACGTAATTCCACTCGCCGGAAAGTTCTGCACATCGCCGGAAAACCGAGCCCTTCACCTCTGTGCCTTACTGAACCCCCAGAGCTTATACCGAAGTCACCCACATCCATTTCAAGCTTGCTGAAGACTCTCTGCCGCAGGACACACGTCGTCGGAAGTTTCTGCTGTCACCGGAGTTTCGCCAGAGAAACAGAGGAGTCCAGTTTTGGTATATCTAACACTTAATCTTTCATTCTCTTATATATCTCACCTGTAATTAACTGAAACACACTAACGATTTTGATTAAAACTTCGAACCAGTCGGACTTCCGATTCTGGTTAAGATTAACGAAGAAGACGAAGACTCAGTAGTATATAAGTTTAATTTAAATCAAGATATAACTCGGGTTAGACACACAGTCCAGTGGTGGACTGTGTGCACATTAAAAACGCTTACGTCTCGAGTTCGAATCATGTCCCACGCTCCCTCGCTTTAATAAAAATGTTTCTTTTTATTACTGAACCGGATTCATTTAATATAGTTGTTAAGTATAATAAAAACCGGAATAATAACCAAGATAGACACACAGTCCAGTGGTGGACTGTGTGCGCGTTTAAAACACAGGTCACGAGTTCGAGTCCGGACTACTACACCGGTCCGGACAATTATCCAACTTTTTATTAAAGTCAGAAATGAAAATACTTAGTTTGTATTTAAGTATAATGAAAATCAGTTTATTTAACAAGTTGGACACACAGTCCAGCGGTGGACTGTGTGTTAACTCAACCCACAGGTCCCGGGTTCGAGACCTGTGGAGCGCACCGGTCCGACGCATTAAATCGTTTTTAAAAATAAATGATTTTCAGTTTAATCTAATTAGTATATAAATATAATTAAAAACAGAAATATTTCGGGTTAGACACGTAGCTCAGTTGGTAGAGCTGCGTGCACGCGTACGGGAGGTCTCGGGTTCGAGCCTCACCCAGCGCACACATACACACATGCGAACCGGTCAAAGTCAAAGGTCAAAGGTCAATGGTCAACGGTAAAAAAAAGTCAACATTTTTTATTATTTTATTTATTTATTTTATTTAAAAATCAATTAAAAATACTTAAAAATAACGTTTTTAGGGTTAGAAAATAGCCTTAAACTCATAAAAATACATCCAACAATCCTACTAAAATGGATTAATAAAACCCGTTTACTTACCGAACCATTATGCCATTATCTAGGTTAGTTTCACTCGTGGTTAAATCCAACTTCGCGTGCATTCAACATTATCAACCGAACGCACCCAATGTGAGTGAATCTTACAACTCCCCTTTTTAATTACACGTTTCGGGTTGTGTCATGTGTCATAAAATTAACTCGTTTATTTAAACTTGTGCCATACCATATTGTGATCTAAACTTAGATTGTATACATTGCTTGTAGTTATGTATTTCATTTTGTCTATTTATATGCAATTCATTCATTAGGCCCATCAGTTCCTTGTGTGAGACGAGTTGAGCAACACGTGCTTCAAAACAAATCCATTATTGTTCGTGTGTGTATTATTGAGTTTATATTGTTTGTAGTTATGTATTTCATATTGTCAAGTTTATGCAATTCATTCATTAGGCCTATCAGTTCCTCGTGAGAGACGAGTTGAGCAACGCGTGCCTCTAAACGATCCATTATTGTTCATGTGTGTATTGTTTAATATTAAATTGATTGGCGAATAAGTTTACATCTATTTTTACTCATGTGTGGTTGTGCATTTTATTTTATAATCAATTAAATAAACTTGTTCAAATGTTTTCCATAGGATTCACTCGCCAACTTTTTGTTGATCCAAAAACCCTTTTTTACACATGATACAGGTGAACAGGATGAAGTAAGGAAAACATAGGAAATGCCTTAGAAGAAAACAAAGAAGCTTAGATTGATGTTAGGTCATGATGTAATTATGATTGTAAATTTCCTATTAAATTGTATTAATGAATATGAAACGTATAATAAATGTCATGAGCTTTGATGATAACCCAATCATGCCCCGGTCACCTTTTTACGCTGCGGGTCGGGGTGTGACACTCAGTGTCATCGGCTTTTCCCATTTAACATTCCACGGTTCTATGATCAAGTCCCCCACACCCATCGCAACCCGCAAATTGCACCGCGTTGACTTCCTTTTTCTTCATATGGGCCAATTCCCGTTCCAATGTGAATGCTATTGGTGGGCAATGTTAAAAACCATTGCTTAGCCTTGTCCTTTAGTGAGAATTGGAAAAGGCGTAAGCGAACCTCGTCTTGAGTGAAATGACCACCCCCGATAGTGCTACATATGGCCGAGAACTCTTGCAAATGCGTGTATGGTTCATCATTCGACCGTCCGTTAAAATGAGGAAGTATGTTGATGTAGTTGGGTTTGCAATCGAACGCAACTCTTCCTCTTGGCAGTGGTACAATTGGAGAATCATTTTCCGATATCATTGGTCGGAACCTACCGTCAACTCCTTGCAGTGGTGGGCGTTGATTGTTGTTGCGATTGTATCGATTATCCCTTGGTGGACCGTTCACCTCTTGATCCCCCCTTCTTCGATCCCCTCTTCTATCACCATCTCAATAACCCCCTTGGTTCCCGCCACCCACGTATTGTGGCATCCGATTGCGATTGACATTTTGGTTGTTGTAATTGTTGTTACCATCGTTTCGGTTCCTATTGTTGTTACGTGGTTGAAGGTTGTTCCCATAACCGTCATCTCTACCTTGGTCATAACCATATCCATCATGATCTCCCACAACATTCGCATATTGATACCTCCCTTCGTTATAACCAAAATTCCCACCGTCGTGGAAAGACCCTTTACTGTCATTTCCCCATCCATCGTCTTCAACTCGATCATCATAATATCCCCCATCGTCCGAGTATTCTGTGTGAACACTCACATGTTCTGGTGATTGATAACCAGGTATACTATATGGTGCGTCATCCGGTATATTATTCTTCAATTCATCAAGATTGACGAATTGATCTTCATTCACGGGATTGTCACGATTCACATTAACACCACGGTTAGCGTTAATGTTGCGGTTTTTGACATTTGGTAGTAATGGGTTTTGTCGGTTTTGGTTTTGAGGTGGAGGTGTATGGGCTCGTTGGTTGAGGTTTAGGTTACGACCGCGATTTGGAAATGGTGGTGTAGGTGGTCTAAAGTTGTTACCACCTGGTTGGTTGTTAGGTTTTGAGGTGGGTGATTTGGGTATTGGTATTGATGTTGCTTAGCATTTTGGTTATCCATTGGAACGTTTCCGACGGATGAGGTGCTTGGTATGTTGGGCTTTGGTGGATTAGAGACAACGGTTGCCTCTAATCGGTTGGCTAGATTTCGTCTAACAACCCGCTCAATCTCCGGTTCGAATACTAACGGGGAAGTTCTTCCGGAGTTCCGTGTATGCATGCACTACCTGTAGCCTGCACAAGTAACACACCCGCGTAACACAATAGCAGATATGCTAATACGAAAACAAGCGCTTAAACAGTTAATCAAAAAAACCAATAAATCCAAACGCAAAGCGCACGAACTCCCCGATAACGGCGCCAAAATTTGATCAAGGTGTCGCGCCTCGGTCAGAGATAATATTTATAAACCCGAATTACCCTCAACTATGAGTTAGTGGTAGTACGAGGTCGATCCACGAAGAGTTTGTGGTTTGCACATGGACAAGACTGATTTTACTAAGATTGTCACTTTTATGAAGCTTGCTAACTAAATTGATTAATTTGTTTGTTTGAAAGTGATGTCGGAATGAACCGACAAGTTTTGATTGAATTAAGTAATAACTAAAAACTGAGGATGATAACAACGAAAGTAACTATGATTGTAAAACAATTGTGAGAAAACAAGGTTCACACTCGGTTCAGTAATTGCACTCCTAGGGTTTCTACACGTTTTAGATTTGAATTAATTGCAAAAGTGATTAACGAATTTAGTGTCACGAGGCTTAGGTGCCAATAGCTATCAACGTTACAAAGAACGGACAAAGATGCACTTCATTACCAAGAACATGTAAATCCTAACCTAGACAAGGCATAAATGCACATAAACATTTCATAAAGTCAAATTTAATCTTTACTCGACAATTTATGAATTCAATACAAATGCAATACAATTATCATAAGCTTCAAAATCAAATAGCAATTTGTCAAAAATCAAACCAATAACAATGTTTAACCCTAGACTCACAAAAACCTACACCGGGGTAAAACCTCTGGGAATTAGCCTCTCATGGTGAACGGAACACGATCAATGGATAATTGAGCCTTGAAGTTGTTCATCTTGATGCTTGGAGATGGAGGTAAGGTATGATTAGGGTTAGGATGATGATGATGGTGATTGGGTTAGTGATTGATGAAGGATGGTGATGATAGTGATCTAGGTTACGAATCAATATGGATGAATTGGATGGACTGGAAATGAATTGGATTGGAATGGTGGTGAGTTGTGGCTCCAAGAACAAGTTTTTCTCCAGGAACTCGTAACTCCAAAGAATAGGTCAAAAATCAAGTTTTAACCCATCCCCAAAAGCCAAATTTACAAAATTCGCGAAGCAAGAATCGACAAGCCGTCGCCGCCGGCCTGATGACCCGTCGGCGACGGGCTGTGCTTTTTGATAATTCTCCCGATGGATTATCTTGCTGTCTACGACGAAACTTGGGCAACGGGTGAGATTACACGGGGCGTCGGCTGTCAAGCCGTCGGCAACGGCACCCCTAAACTCCAATTTCTGAATTTTTTGTTTCTTGATTCCGATTGATCCCGTTCGCGTCCCGGTGCTCCGTTTGGCTCCCAATTAGCTCCTTAAACTCCGTAAGACCTGTAAAACACAAACCTTATTAAAAGTAGGCTATCTGGAATTAAAAGTCACTTAACGTTAACTTAAACCATAACAAACACCGGTTTACACACACGCATCAGCGGATTTGTTGGAAAATAAGGTTTTAGGTGCACTAGGCAAGTTCGGGCGAACTTGTGTTATACAAGTTCGGCCGAACTTGACCTAGTGGCCAAGTTTTGTTTGTTGATTTCGCGTTATGAGTTTGTTTGGCGATTCGGTTCGTATTAGATAGTTATACTGAACGTTATAATTGGTATAATAGTGCGATTTAGCGATTCATGCATGTGAGAGCGTTGCGATAGCCATTGTAATTATAACATAAACAAATATAACACACATAAAACATAATTCCACATAACTAACTGCGATTTACGATGCGATGAGATAAGCGATGCGATGGCACAAGTGTTTATTAAACAATAACACACTTGGCTATTTAAGTAACATAATTACTTGTGATTGCGATTGAATTAGCGATGCGTTTAATAAGCGATTAGATGCGATAATCATTGCAAACAAACATAATTAATTTAACATAACTTTCTTATAAGCGAATCTCGGAATACAAATGATGAAAACAACCGAAATAAACTGAAACAGAATAACAACGAAAATTTAGAGTTGTTACAGATTGGGCCATTGCTTCTTGCCCTACTCGCCGCAACTAAACTTCATTGTTTGCGGCAATGCTCAATTTGCGACGCAACTGGGCTACTGATCTTGATAGTTGCAACTGGGCTCGGGTTCAGTGGCCCAATTCCATTATCTATCATATTACCGCAATACACGGAAAAACAGCTCGGTTAGTTTTTGTACCCGGTATGAACTTCCCTCTTTTTAGTCGACTTCCACCCCGTGTTTCATCAAAATCCTCATCTATGTTTATGACAATATTTCGAATCCTTGGGTCGTATAAACGGTAACCTTTGGATCGTGGTTAGCTTCCAAGATGCACCAAAATATCAGACCGATCATCGAGTTTTTGAACATCCATCTCGATTTTAGCAAAAGAAATACAACAAAAAATTTTAATATGTTGTAAACCAGGTCGTCTACCTTTGTAATTTTTATACAAAATAGCTCCCACCAATAAACACGTAGGAGATCGGTTGATTAAATATGTTGCATGTCTAACTACTTCACCCCATAAATAGTTAGGAACTTTCATTGTTTTCATTATGCTCCGAACCATCTCCGTAAGTGTTCGATTTCAACGCTCGACCATGTCGTTTTGTTGTGGTGTGTAAAGGGTTGTAAAATTTTTTGTTACCTCTTCCTCATCAGAATTAACGCTTAAAAACATGAGATGTAAACTCTCAACCTCAATCAAATTTGAGCGAATTTCTCGTCTCTCTTTACACGACCGCCTTGAATAATTTTATATTTTCAAGTGTTCTACTTTTCTCGTTTAACAAATAAGAGCACATATATCGTGCGAAATCATCAATCAAAACTAAATATACCGATTACTTTTCATTGATGATGGGGAAATTTGTCCACACAAGTTCCCGTGGACTAATTCAAGCGCTTGTAATGCTCGAAAAGTCGCTTTCTTTGGGAACGGTTTTCTCGTATGTTTTCCAACCATACACGCTTTACACACCTTGTTCTCATGGCGAATCTTTGGCACTCCTAAAACCATCCTACTCATTTATTCCAAGATTGTGAGACTTACATGCCCGAGCCTTTCATGCCATAGCCATGAATCTTCACCAAGCTTCGTGATAAGACAAACGAGAGTTCACACTTTCAACATGATCTTGTACAAGCGATTTTTCGAACTAGCCACCCACGATAATAATTTTCCGCCTTTGTTAAATATTGTTAGAAAAATTATCTTACATCCAAATTCGGTTGCTTGACCCAAACTCATCACGATACTCTACAAATCTGGGAATAATAAATATTAGTTAAAAAATTTGTTCGCCAGTTACCTATCATGTGAGTGCTAGCCCCGTATGGTACCATACATCTTTTTCTCTAGAGTCGGTTTCAAATTTCTTTGGTGACAATTTTTCTTCCATTAATAATATGGTTTCCTAAATGGCCTTGATATGGAAAACGTTCCAACAACTTCTTTATTATGCTCTTGAGTTTGTGCCATGTTCGCCTCTTGTGTTTGGAATCGACCAGGACACTCATTATTTGTCACACGGAAACCCTTTATTCCAAATAAATCTCACTTTTATACTTTCGCTTTCTGTTGTCTGGTTTTATTTTCTTCTTGTTGACCACGGTTTTGGGTGTTACCTCGATCACGACCTCATGACGAGTGGGATCTTTGACCTCAACCCTTACCAAAATCACGTCCACTGTTAGAAGAAGATTCAGATTTAGAAAACATTAACTTACCCGAATTGTCGTTTGCATGTTCTTCTTCCTTGATTCTCTTTCATAGGCTTTTAGTCTACCAACCACATCTTCTAACCCCGATTGTTTTCAAATCCCACACTTCTTCAAGCATTGCCACAATGTGAATAAAACGCCTTGGCATACTAGTAAGGAATTTCTTGACAAGTTTCATTCTTCAATTAGTTCCTCAAGTGTTGCAGCCTTCGAGGAAATTCCAGATAACTTAGAAGCAAATTCAGCTAGTGTCTCGGTATCTGGCGTCTTCAAAGCCTCAAATTCAGTCATTAAAGTTTGAGGTCTCGCCTTTTTCACACGATCTGCTCTGAGATTTCATAAAATATCTAACTTTAAATGATAAATATCTATTTTTTACTTCATTGTTTTTTAGATTATATCATAAAATCAAGCATTTTATTCTTTTTATTTTCGTATACTGTGTTATACTTAAAAAATAATAATTTTTATTCACTAGATGTATTATGCATATAACATGTGTAACAAAGGTTGTGTATTTATTTATTTATTTAGTAAACATAAATTAGCAAGTTTGGTAAATAGTGACTTCATTTTTTTAGGTTTTGTCTTTTTTTTCAATTTCACCCTTATACATTAAATAATATACGCCTTTAACCCGACAATTTTAATTTCCTCTTATAACTTTTATTCGCTGGCTTTTTTGTGATAACTAAATACGCGGCTATATTTCTTTTTTTCCTCAACAATCTCATATATTTTTAAGTTTCAATTTCTCTCTTATACTATAAACATTATACGCATTTAATCCAATAGTTTTATTTTTCTCTTATAACTAACTAAATACGCGACTATATTTCATTTTTTCTCAACAATCCCATATATTTTTAAGCTTCAATTTCACTCTTATATTATAAACAATATACGCATTTAATCCGATAGTTTTATTTTTCTCTTTTAACTTTCGTTTGTTATATTTTTTAAATTTCTAAATACGCAGTTGCGTTTAGTTTTTTTAATCAACACTCTCAGATAAGTTTTATTGAAAACGGAGTTGTATTCGAACTAACAACGACATGGTATGAACCAAGCCACAACCTACAAAACAATATTTGTACTGATATCAGTATCCGTTTTATGGTTTTCGATTTATGTAAAACACGACTTTAATTTTTGGGTTACATCATACAACTTTTGTGTAATAAATTATTGTAAATAATTTTTTTATTTTTGTAATTGTTGAAACTGAGCCTTAAAAATTTTAATCCACACTAATATGTGGTTGTCTAAATATATTGTCTTGACATTCAGATATAAATTTTGTTGAAATTGGATATGTTTATGAAGTAGCGGTACGATGATGAATCGAGCTGGTATCGACCGAACAACATCAGTACCAATATCCGTATTACCGGTTTCAGTATCATTATTGGTTTTTATGATCTTTGATCGATATAAAATATGACTTTATTTTTTGAGTTACAACATAAAACTTTTGTGTAATAAAACCATTGTACTTTATTTTTTTGTAGTCATCAAAATGAAGGCTTACGTACTTTAACATCCTCGCCTCAACGTGTGCGTTTCACCCAGTAGTTTACGTTAAAAGAACTCGATCTGAATAATCAAAAGGTCTTTTTTTCTTTTCAGATGACTCTTTAATGTTATGACTTCTATGATTTATCTCACTTGTAGTTTGTGATTGGCATGGTTGTGACAGTCTGTTTCAGTTGCAAATCAATGGTAAAATTAGCGAGTGATTTGCTCCATCGCTAAGGTTGGGTGGTTTGGAATAAAGGTCATAGTGGCGTTAAGACGTTACATATGCACCACATAGATACCCCCCCCCCCATCTCGGAAAAGAAATCCGATTGGTTGGATTAAAAGATGGCCCCCACATTGTGATCCCTAAGGCCTGTTATCACCTTGACAGACCTATGGGAAACGCCCCTTGATGGCAACCCCAGCGGTGTTACCAACACTATCAAGATTAGGTGGCGGAGACACTAAGCCACACCGCTTAACCTAAGTGTATACTAGGCAATGAGATCCTTTTTTAATTTTCTTTATTCACATTACCAAAAACTAGCTCCCACAAAGATTATTTGTTTAGTACAACATGCATGTGTAATATAGGTGTTTGATTATTACTTAAGTATGTTTTTAACTTGATCAAAAAAAATACTCCAACAAGTACCAACTAATGTTAATTCAAGGTTAGCCTATTTCATAGAGATACGTACCTTTTTGTAGTGGAGATATTCTTATTCAAACTTGAGCAAATAATATTTAGGATAATTGATATAAAGTATCTTCCAATTTTTTTTTAAAGTATGAACTGATGCTTAGCAGTCGATGTAGGTTATCTTTTTTTTTTTTGAACGGAAAATTTGGATCACTGACGGACCACCGGAGTATCATGCCACCAGCGGAACCACCCGATCATATCCATATCCACTAGGCAATAATACCTCACCAATTCAAGAGGAAACCCAATAAATATGAGAAAACCCCCTTGTGGAAATCGAATCTAGTACGTCCCAAAGCTTTATCCCACCACCAAGATACCACTAGGCTACAAAGCCATGGACTCGATGTAGGTTATCTAACCAAGGCATAGGGATCGAACCAAGATCACCTTTTTTCATCTTCATTTTATTTTCCTAAATTTGTGGTTTGACTTGCGAGTTTGAGTTAACCAGGTGTCCTCTTTTTATGGTTCCTAAAACAACCGTTCACACCTATAATTGATTGTACACATGTAATCACCTTATTATGTATATTCTGGCACTTAGTTAACTCATTTTTTAAAGTACAAAGAATTTCAGAAATAAGTAACTTTGAAAGATCAATAATGGCACACATGGGAATGCTAAGGTCGTTGTAGATAACTAGATATCTTGGAGGTGAAGAGATTTAGCAATTATCAATAGCGGATTCTGAAACTTTTCATCGTTAAGTTGTCACTCTTTGAAAATGTTTGATGAGTTGGTGTCACCACACTGTCAAACATGTATAAAACACATAAAAATCAAGTATTCGACATTATTTTGAATTTGTAACATAAGTTACTCTTTTAAGAGGAACCTGTAATAAGTTTAATATAGGGTACATGGCATCCTAGTGGTTCAGACATTTGCCTCTGAACGGTTATGAATTATACTGGCTCTTAATGGTTTAGACTTTTTACTGGTTCAGTACTTAATGATTCAGACGTCTTATTGATTCAGCACTTAATCATTCAGAAGTTGTCAAACAGCCCCTTAGTTTTATCTGGTTAGTTATTTTGAGAGTTAATAAATCTTTTGGAAGCTTTTATAAAAATATGGCGAGAGAACTGAAAATGTCGGTTAGATAATTCAAATTTGGGAGGTGAATCCCAAGAACAGATCAAAATGAGAGATTTCACAAGAATTTAACTTACAACTACTATATGTATATTCCCATTCCCAAACTCACGTGATACTTTAATCACCTTCACGTGCATGCCGACATAATAAGCAACAATTATTTTGCTTCAATTTTTATTTTCCGTTTATGTCATAATAATACAAATAATACTTTTTATCAATATAAAAATAAAGCCAAAATATATTCAGAAATACGTAAGGTTTATGTTAGATTACTACTGTCAATTTTTCATACATACATCGACTACGGTAAAAAAATCGGTTCTTCTAGTCCTCCCAAGGATAGGTAATGGTTCTCTTTTAATATTTCTGATCTGACTCAGTAACACATCCACGTATTCTTTTGAATCGTCATAAGTCATAACCTAATATTGCGAAATTTGGAAATTCAGTTCGGAGGTATCGAGATGGTGATGACCTAATTCCTATTGGTGAAGTCTTGATAACGATATTATGTATAAAAGGGTGGGTTTGAGTATCCTTTTACTTTAATTGTTTTTTAAAAATTTATAAAAATAGCACCTCTACTTAAATATGGTAAAATAGCACCTCTATGTTGTTGTTAAAGGGTAAAACTGTCATTTTATATGAATCTAACAGAAAAGTTAATGGATATTAATCTTAGATCTCAAACCTCTTTCAAAACTGAAAGCACGAAACCCGAACTTGAAACTTTTAGAACTTAGCACTTAAATGTGTGACATTAGCCAAACCACAGGAACCATATCCGTAAAAGTCTTAAATTTAAGTATAGAATTGTCCGGTAACCGTATAGCACACTTGTAGATAATGTTTGACTAAATATTGTGGGGGCAAACGGTTATATAACCGCCTTATTTATCACATTTAGAATATTGTGTACAATTGTATAAACCGTTTTACTGGAGTTGTTTTGTTTTAAACTCCTACCCTGTAGCAACTATTGAGTAAATTGCACAAAACGTCCTTTAAGTTGCATCAATCTAGCTGGTTTCATCCTTAATATTTAAAAGTTGCCAAAACAATCCTTTAAGTTTAAATTAGTTACGGGTTTCATCCTTTATCACTAACCCGGTTATTAATTCACGTTAAACGGCCTCACATGCATGGCATGTGAGGGTAAAACCGTCTTTTCATACATTTGAGCTTATAAATCCCAGACGTCTTCAATACTCACAATTCCGATCAAAACCCCAAATGGCTAACAGAGGAGGTGGATTTCATATACGCGGAGAAGATGATGATGTTTATGATGTCGATGAACTTCATGGTAAAGTTCAAAGTTCAGTTTTATCATATTTTACTTCGATACATTTCATGTATGTGTTTAAAGTTTAGATTTTTTATCTTTAAAATGCAGAACTTTATCCAATGTTCTTCTCAATCAACATGCATCATGGGGGATCATTTACAAACAATCCTAATCGTATGTATGTAAATGGTTTGTTAAGTTTCATTGATTTGGTAGATGACGAGAAATTTGGGATTTATGAATTGGCCCTAATGACGAAAGAGTTAGGGTATGATCTTGATGTCCCTACCTTTTACCATTATGTTGAGCCAGGGGGTGATTTGGAATCTGGGATTCATCTATTGGCTGAAGATTCCCATGTCTTGCAGTTGTTAGAAATCATTCATCAGGGGAACAGGTTTATTGATATATACATTGAGCATGGGATGTCTAATATTATCTTAATGGAGATACCCTCACAATCAAGTGTGGTACTAGAAGAAGTCAGTGAAGTTGAAGCTCAGATGATTGATAGTAAAAGGAACAACCCAAAGGTACTAGCATTGACCTGGAATGAATCATCAAATGAAAACAATGGAGGCGTGGAATGTGGAACAAAGCACATTGAAGATGATACTGAAAATGCAGCATATGTAGTAGATATTGAAAACTCTAGTATGGTTACTCCTCAGGTACCTAGTGCTGCAATTCATGATATTGAAATGACTAGTTCTGTTATGAATGCTTTTTACCCTTTCTTAGATGATAACGATAGGATTACTAATGAGGTTAATGATAGGGATAGGGATACTAATATAGGAGAAGATAGTGACCAAGATAGTGATTATATGGTTGATGAGGAGAATGTTATGGATGAAAGTGATATTGACATGAGAGATTATAAGTTCATGATTGATGATGAAGAGGAAGATGAAACTCACCATGAGGCAGGGGTTGATGATTTAGAGCTCTTGGACAATGAAAATTTTGATAGTGCTAGTGATGGTGAGAATAATATAGGGAATGTTAGGAGGAGAACCTTAAAACATATAAAAAGGGCACATGCTAATGATAACAACTTCTACATAGGTCAAATGTTTGGAAATAAGGCTGAAGTTAAAAAGTTTTTAAAAAAACACACAGTGGAGACTAGAAGGTTGTTAAAAATAGTAAAGGATGATAAGGATAGGGTAAGGGTGGCATGTGCAGGTGATATTCCTGGTGTTGAAAAGGTGGAAGCTGTTAAGAGGCCAAAAAAGAAAAAAGTTAAAAAGAACCAGAAAGAAGGGGACATTTCTGTTGAAGGAGGGACTGAAATTGAACATGATAGGAATGAAGGAGGTCTAGAAAAAAAACACATTGGGGGAAGAGGTAAAAAGAAAAACCCTAAGCAGTTTGTATGTCCCTTTGTGTTGTTGGTGTCTAGGTATTCAGTGACAGAGAGTTGGATAGTTAAGACTCTAATAGATGAACACAAATGTTTAGAGAGCCGAAACATTTATCACTGTAGTTCAACTTTCTTAGCACAACAATTGATGGAACAAATCGAAGATAACCCCAGGATCCCTGTCAAAGCAGTACAGGAACAGTTTCAGCGAAAATATGAAGTTTCAATTTCTAAATGGACAGCTTTTAGGCCAAAGCTAAAGCTCAGAAGCAGCTACATGGTGACTATAGTTCACAGTATGGTCTACTTAGACAATACATTGATGAATTGCTTAGGACAAATCCAGGAACCACTATCAAGTTAGATGTGGAACCACCAGCAGAGCCTAGTGAGCCTACAAGAAAATTCAAAAGAATCTACATTTGTCTTGGTTCACTAAAGCAAGGATTCAATGCTATTGGGAGGGATTTGGTAGGGCTTGATGGTGCATTTATGAAAGGACCTTTTCCTGGTCAGGTTCTCACAGCTGTTGGAATTGACAACAACAACATGATTTATCCTGTTTCCTATGCAATTGTTGAAGCTGAGAACATTAACTCATGGACCTGGTTTCTTGAATGTCTTGGTGATGACTTACAACTTGCAAGCAATTCAAATGTCACATTCATGAGTGATAGACAAAAGGTACATGTTTTACATTATTAATCTATTGGTTTATCATACTTATGCATTTTTAAATGTGTAACAGGGAATTCAGAATGCAGTTTCAAATTTGTTTCCAAATGCTGAGCACAGATTCTGTCTCAGACATATCCATGAGAACATGAGATTATCTTATAAAGGGAAGGAGTACAAAGACATGCTTTGGAAAATAGCAAGTGCTACAACAGTTGTACAGTTTGAGACTTGTATGGATGAGCTAAAGACTTTGAATTCTGATGCACATGTGTGGTTATCAAAGATCCCACCAAAACACTGGACCAGATCTCACTTTTCAGGTAATACACTTGCAATTATTTAAAATATTAAATTCCATATGTAGACTATTACACTTGTAAGTTTTTGAATTTGTGCTACATATTTTGTGAACAGGCAGGGCACACTCTGATGTACTTCTGAACAACATGTGTGAGGTATTTAATGCCAAAATAGTACAAGGGAGAGATAAGCCCATAATCACAGCTTTAGAATACATAAGGGAATACCTTATGAGA